>JARQOC010000011.1:151324155-151438078 GCA_033576535.1 Allobates femoralis | reverse complement strand
TTTGATAGTGGTCCATATATATCCAAAAATCATCCATGTTACCTCACCTGAGGTACACCAGATGACATATGAAACTGAACCAATTTATCTTACAAAAAGTTCACTTTTATTTATATTTCATATACCGTATATACTCGTGTATAAGCCGAGTTTTTCAGCCCAAAAATTGGGCTGAAAAGTCACCCCCTCGGCTTATACACGGATCAATACGGTAATATATGTGGTGGGGGCTGTGTCCGGGTGCTGGGGAGGCTGGAGGAGGCGGGGGGGGGCTGATGAGTGAGCGGCCCGTCACGTGGGGCCGCTCATTAGATATGCACGGCTCCCCCCGCCCCTCACAGCGGCAGAGGGAGCCGTGCATACAGCCCCCCAGTGTATACAGCAGCCCCCCAATGGCACTAGCCCCCCCATCATGGAAAGAGCCCCCCACTCTTTGCAGAGCCCCCCGCTGCTTTATCTTACCATCGGGGTCTTCGCCCGGGTCCTGCACGCTGTGTTCAGGTCTCACGTGACCCGGCGCGATGACGTCATTCCACTGCGACCGCCGGGTCACATGAGACCGGGAACATAGCGCGCGAGGAAGGACTGGAGGACCCGCGGTGAAGAAGACCCTGGATGGTAAGATAAAGCAGCGGGATGGGGGGCTCTGCAAAGTGTGGGGGGCTTCTTCCCATGATGGGGGGGCGACTGCCACTGGGGCCTGCTGTATACCTCTGGGGCCTGCTGTATACCTCTGGGGCCTGCTGTATATACCCTGGGGCCTGCTGTATATACTCTGGGGCCTGCTGTATACCTCTGGGGCCTGCTGTATACCTCTGGGGCCTGCTGTATATACCCTGGGGCCTGCTGTATACCTCTGGGGCCTGCTGTATATACCCTGGGGCCAGCTGTATATACCCTGGGGCCTGCTGTATATACTCTGGGGCCTGCTATATATACCCTGGGGCCTTCTGTATATACCCTGGGGCCTGCTGTATACCTCTGGGGCCTGCTGTATACCTCTGGGGCCTGCTGTATATACCCTGGGGCCAGCTGTATATACCCTGGGGCCTGCTGTATATACCCTGGGGCCTGCTGTATATACTCTGGGGCCTGCTATATATACCCTGGGGCCTGCTGTATATACCCTGTGGCCTGCTGTATATACCCTGGGGCCTGCTGTATACCTCTGGGGCCTGCTGTATTCCTCTGGGGCCTGCTGTATATACCCTGGGACCAGCTGTATATACCCTGGGGCCTGCTGTATATACCCTGGGGCCTGCTGTATATACTCTGGGGCCTGCTATATATACCCTGGGGCCTGCTGTATATACCCTGGGGCCTGCTGTATACCTCTGGGGCCTGCTGTATATACCCTGGGGCCTGCTGTATACCTCTGGGGCCTGCTGTATATACCCTGGGGCCAGCTGTATATACCCTGGGGCCTGCTGTATACCTCTGGGGCCTGCTGTATACCTCTGGGGCCTGCTGTATATACCCTGGGGCCTGCTGTATACCTCTGGGGCCTGCTGTATACCTCTGGGGCCTGCTGTATACCTCTGGGGCCTGCTGTATATACCCTGGGGCCTGCTGTATATACCCTGGGGCCTGCTGTATACCTCTGGGGCCTGCTGTATACCTCTGGGGCCTGCTGTATATACCCTGGGGCCTGCTGTATACCTCTGGGGCCTGCTGTATACCTCTGGGGCCTGCTGTATACCTCTGGGGCCTGCTGTATATACCCTGGGGCCTGCTGTATATACCCTGGGGCCTGCTGTATACCTCTGGGGCCTGCTGTATACCTCTGGGGCCTGCTGTATATACCCTGGGGCCAGCTGTATATACCCTGGGGCCAGCTGTATATACCCTGGGGCCTGCTGTATATACCCTGGGGCCTGCTGTATATACTCTGGGGCCTGCTATATATACCCTGGGGCCTTCTGTATATACCCTGGGGCCTGCTGTATACCTCTGGGGCCTGCTGTATACCTCTGGGGCCTGCTGTATATACCCTGGGGCCAGCTGTATATACCCTGGGGCCTGCTGTATATACCCTGGGGCCTGCTGTATATACTCTGGGGCCTGCTATATATACCCTGGGGCCTGCTGTATATACCCTGTGGCCTGCTGTATATACCCTGGGGCCTGCTGTATACCTCTGGGGCCTGCTGTATTCCTCTGGGGCCTGCTGTATATACCCTGGGACCAGCTGTATATACCCTGGGGCCTGCTGTATATACCCTGGGGCCTGCTGTATATACTCTGGGGCCTGCTATATATACCCTGGGGCCTGCTGTATATACCCTGAGGCCTGCTGTATACCTCTGGGGCCTGCTGTATATACCCTGGGGCCTGCTGTATACCTCTGGGGCCTGCTGTATATACCCTGGGGCCAGCTGTATATACCCTGGGGCCTGCTGTATACCTCTGGGGCCTGCTGTATACCTCTGGGGCCTGCTGTATATACCCTGGGGCCTGCTGTATACCTCTGGGGCCTGCTGTATACCTCTGGGGCCTGCTGTATACCTCTGGGGCCTGCTGTATATACCCTGGGGCCTGCTGTATATACCCTGGGGCCTGCTGTATACCTCTGGGGCCTGCTGTATACCTCTGGGGCCTGCTGTATATACCCTGGGGCCTGCTGTATATACCCTGGGGCCTGCTGTATATACCCTGGGGCCTGCTGTATATACCCTGGGGCCTGCTGTATATACTCTGGGGCTGCTATATATACCCTGGGGCCTGCTGTATATACCCTGGGGCCTGCTGTATACCTCTGGGGCCTGCTGTATACCTCTGGGGCCTGCTGTATATACCCTGGGGCCAGCTGTATATACCCTGGGGCCTGCTGTATATACCCTGGGGCCTGCTGTATATACTCTGGGGCCTGCTATATATACCCTGGGGCCTGCTGTATATACCCTGGGGCCTGCTGTATATACCCTGGGGCCTGCTGTATACCTCTGGGGCCTGCTGTATACCTCTGGGGCCTGCTGTATATACCCTGGGACCAGCTGTATATACCCTGGGGCCTGCTGTATATACCCTGGGGCCTGCTGTATATACTCTGGGGCCTGCTATATATACCCTGGGGCCTGCTGTATATACCCTGGGGCCTGCTGTATATACCCTGGGGCCTGCTGTATATACTCTGGGGCCTGCTGTATACCTCTGGGGCCTGCTGTATACCTCTGGGGCCTGCTGTATATACCCTGGGGCCTGCTGTATACCTCTGGGGCCTGCTGTATATACCTCTGGGGCCTGCTGTATATACCCTGGGGCCAGCTGTATATACCCTGGGGCCTGCTGTATATACCCTGGGGCCTGCTGTATATACCCTGGGGCCTGCTGTATATACCCTGGGGTCTGCTGTATACCTCTGGGGCCTGCTGTATACCTCTGGGGCTGCTGTATATACTGCTGGGGCCTGTATATATCACTGGGGGGGCTGTAACCTCTGATGGGGGCCTGTATAAACCACTAATGGGGAGGCTGCTGTATACCTTGGGGCTGCTGTATATACTTCTGGGGCCTGTATATAGCACTGGGGAGGCTGCTGTATATATTGCTGGGGCCTGTATATACCACTGGGGAGGCTGCTGTATACCACTGGAGCTGCTGTATATACTGCTGGGGCCTGTATATAGCACTGGGGAGGCTGCTGTATATACTGCTGGGGCCTGTATATAGCACTGGGGAGGCTGCTGTATATACTGCTGGGGCCTGTATATACCACTGGGGAGGCTGCTGTATACCACTGGGGCTACTGTATATACTGCTGGGGCCTGTATACTACCACTGGGGAGGCTGCTGTATACTACCACTGGGGAAGCTGCTGTATACTACCACTGGGGGGCCTGTATACCACACTGCTGGGGGCTGTATACCTGTGCTGGGGTCCACCCTCGGCTTATACACGAGTCAATGGGTTTTCTCAGGTTTTGGGGGCAAAAGTAGGGGGTCGGCTTATACACGGGTCGACTTATACACGAGTATATACGATACATATAATTTATTCAGGTACCATTTACAAGCTATTATTGATTAAAATTTTATTTCTTAAAATAATAGTATGTGAGTTTTACTCTGTCTCTTTTAGACCAACATCAGACAAGGAAACTTGATAAGTTATTTACGCATATTAGGCTCCCAATTTAGATCATAGAATCAATGAGTATCTTTACCATCACTTTTCCCACTAAATGCAGTCATTCATCTATCAGGTATATAGCTATTTGCTACCGCAGTCCCCATAGGCCCCACTATGTACAGTCATTCAGACTGCTGCTGCATCACTCAAGTCCTTGCTGTGCTGTATTGCAGAGTGTCCCCCACAGAACCGCCGCGGTTCTTACAGATAACATGGGGAGACTAAAAGCTTGTGGATTTTTTGAATGTGCTGCATGAAAGTCACCTCACCAACCATTTTAAGCTTGCAAGTGGTGTCTGTGGCCAAATATTTGGAATAAATGGAGACTCTTTTTGAGTCCCCTTGCTGTGTTTTACATGATTTTAGAAGGGCATGACATGCCTATATCTGTGTCTCCTCCTCCTTTTACTCCTCCACCTCTTTTCTTTTTTCGCATGACTATATGTACTTTTCACTTTTCCATATGTTTGTTGTGTCTTCTGAATAGTTTGTCAGCTTTTGGACACCTATGTAGGTGTTTTCTATGTGTTTTCTATGTGTTTGCCTGCCATTGTTTTTAATGATGTTCGACGATGTTCGATGAACATTCGACGAACATTCGATGAACCCCCAATTCGACTAATCAAATCAAATTCAAACACTAGGGTGGTGGCTCATCTCTACTTATGAAGCATATCATCATTAAATATAGTGACTTTAAATGACAGTGAGGATTAGGGCCCAGGATCAGCTCCTGCAGTGATTGCCAAGGTATATCTCTGTAGCTATTTTACTTCTCAAGTTCTTAATCTCAAGATGATTTACAGTAATTTTCTCTGAATAATAATAAGATGATTGAAGCACCTTGATATTGGAGGAAAACACGCTAACACTATGTATAGTGATGTGACATTGTATATTACGTACCATATATCGAGTACTTTATAGTGGGATCATTCATTACAAAGCAATTATATTACTGTGCGCGTAGTAAAATGTCAATTTGAGTCGATACCACCGATTTCTTTATTTTTTTCATCAGTGATTAGCTGTAGTTATCTTGTAATGCCTCCGCCAGAATTAAGCTGGAGGGTTTATAATATTGACTCAAAGTCTGACAAGCAGATTTTGTTCAGTTTTGCTGCATGTAATATAATTCATGTTTCATTAACCTTACATCAAATATTTCTGTCCTTCTATACTGCTGAAAAAGGTGCATGCTGTGCAGAAAAAGACTATTCTGACATTTTCTGACAACATCTAGCTTGGTCCAATTGCACCTAATAATTACTGTTACTCCAATCCCATAAACACGTTTTTTTGTATGTATTGCTAAACAGGCTTAAACTTACATCACTACATACCGACCATCAAATCTACGGTATATTATTGGTGATTGCTATATTCTTTAATGGTTCGAGAAAAAACTTTATGATCTTTCATTGATAAAGCATATTGATGATGCAATCATTACCTTTATTCAATATGGTTTACCACCACTTAAAAGGTTATTCCCAACTTTTACATCAACTATATAATCTCCTAATCGTGTCTGTCTGACGCCGAAATCGCGCGCCAGCGCTCACTGGCTGCCACTAGCCGCGGCAACCAATGAGCGCCGCATATGCAAAAAGCCGCATTCAAAATGAGGCTATTATATAACGTTGCTGTCGCCAGGATACATGTACGGCCACGGCGACCTCCGGCACCGGTACCCGCCACCCCTACCTCGCCTTCCCCTCGCCTCTCCTCACCTCCCCCTCGCCTCTCCTCGCCTCCCCCTTCTCCCATCGGCTCCCGCTGTTCTCATCCGTCTTCACCCTCTGTACACACAGCGGTCATGTGACAGGGTGGGCTGATGTGATATCACACAGTCCGCCCTGTCATATGACCGCTGCAAAAGATGGTGAGAACAGAGGGGGGCGAGGGGGATCCTGCCTCCTGCCTCCATCCTGCACCCCCCTGTCTCCATTCTTCCCCCCCAGCTCCATCCTGCCCCCACATCCATCCTGCCCCCCTGCATTTATCCTGCCCCTCCCCCCGGCTCCATCCTGACCCCCGGCTTCATCCTGACCCACCTGGCTACCTCCTCTTCCCCCCCCGGCTCCATCCTGCCCTGCTCACTCCATCTCGCCCTGCTCGCTCCATGTTGCCCCGCTTACTCGATCCTGCCCCCCTGCCTCCATCCTGCCCTGCTCGCTCCATCCTGCCCCGCTCACTCCATCCTGCCCCCCCACCTCCATCCTGCCCCCCCCTTTGCAACCATCCTGCCCTCCGCCTCCATCCTGCTCCGATCGCTCCATCCTGCCCCCCGCCACCATCTGGCCCCCTGGCTCCATCCTGCCCCACTGGCTTCATGCCCTCCGGCTCCATCCTGCCCCTCCGCCTCCATCCTGCCCCCTGGCTCCATCCTGCCCCCCCAGCTCCATCCTGCCCCCCTGCATCCATCCTGCCCCCCGGCTCCATCCTGCTCCCCCGGCCGGCTCCATCCTACCCTTCCTGACTCCATCCTGCCCCTCCACATCCATCCTGACCCCCCTGGCTCCATCCTGCCCCCCCGGCTCCATACTGCCCCCCCGCATCCATCCTGCCCCCTTGCATCCATTGTGCCCCTCCCCTGGCTCCATCCTGCCCCCGGCTCCATACTGCCCCCCCCGCATCCATCCTGCACCCCCCTATCTCCATCCTGCTCCCCCAGCTCCATCCTACCCCCCCAGCTCCATCCTGCCCCCCAGCTCCATACTACCCCCCCGCATCCATCCTGCCCCCCCGCATCCATCTTGCCCCCCCTGGTTCCATCCTGCCCCACCTGACTGCCCCCGGCTCCATCCTGCCCTGCTCACTCCATCTTGCCCCGATCACTCCATGTTGCCCTGCTCACTACATCCTGCCCCCCTGCCTCCATCCTGCCCTGCTCGCTCCATCCTGCCCCGCTCACTTCATCCTGTCCCCCATGCCTCCATCCTGCCCACCCCCTTGCCACCATCCTGCCCTGCTGGCTCCATCCTGCCCCAATCGCTCCATCCTGCCCCCCGCCACCATCCGGCCCCCCTGGCTCCATCCTGCCCCTCCGCCTGCATCCTGCCCCCCTCGCTCCATCCTGCCCCCCCGCATCCATCCTGCCCCCCGACTCCATCCTGCCCCCCCCGGCCGGCTCCATCCTGCGTCTCCTGGCTCCATCCTGCTCCCCCAGCCGGCTCCATCCTACCCTTCCTGACTCCATCCTGCCCCTCCACATCCATTTTGCCCCCCCCGCATCCATCCTGCCCCCCTGGCTCCATCCTGCCCCCCGGCTCCATTCTGCCCCCCCACATCCATCCTGCCCCTCCCCGGCTCCATCCTGACCCCTGGCTCCATCCTGCCCCTCCTGGCTGCATCTTGCCCCCCCCCGGCTCCATCCTGCCCTGCTCACTACATCTTGCCCCGCTCGTTCCATGATGACCCGCTCACTACATCCTACCCCCCTGCCTCCATCCTGCCCTGCTCGCTCAATCCTGCCCCGCTCACTCCATCCTGCCCCCCTGCCTCCATCCTGCCTCCGTCCTGCCCCCCCTTGCCACCATCCTGCCCCGCTGGCATTATCCTTCCCTGATCGCTCCATCCTGTCCCCCTCCCTGCCACCATCCGGCCCCCTGGCTCCATCCTGCCCCACTGGCTTTAAGCCCTACCGGCTCCATCCTGCCCCTCCGTCTCCATCCTGCCCCTCTGGCTCCATCCTGCCCCCCCCAGCTCCATCCTGCCCCCCCGCATCCATCCTGCCCCCCGGCTCCATCCTGCCCCCCCCGGCTGGCTCCATTCTACCCTTCCTGGCTCCATCCTGCCAATCCACATCCATCCTGCCCCCCGACTCCATCCTGTCCCCCCCAGCTCCATACTGCCCCACCGCATCCATCCTGCCTCCCCCCCCCGCATCCATCTTGTCCCCCCGGGCTGCATCCTGCCGCCCCGCCTCCACCCTGCCCCACCCACCACCATCCTGCCCCGCTGGCTCTATCCTGCCCCGATCGCTACATCCTGCTCCCTCCCTGCCACCATCCGGCCCCCTGGCTCCATCCTGCCTCACTGGCTTCATGCCCTGCTAGCTCCATCCTGCCCCTCCGCCTCCATCCTGCCGCCCTGACTCCTTGCCCTGCTGGCTCGATCCTGCCCCCCTGCCTCCATCCTGCCCCCCTAGCTCTATGCCATGCTGGCTCCATCCTGCCCCCGCCCGCCTCCATCCTGCTCCCTCAGCTCCATCCTGCTCCCCCACATCCATACTGCCCCCCGGCTCCATCCTGCTCCCCCGCATCCAATCTGGCCCCCCTGCATCCATCCTGCCCCCCCACATCCATTCCTGCCCCCCCTCCCCGGCTTCATCCTGCCTGCTTGCTCCATCCTGCCCCCCACCACCATCCGGCCCCCTGGCTCCATCCTGCCCACTGGCTTCATGCCCTGCCGGCTCCATCCTGCCCCTCCGCCTCCATCCTGCCGCTCTGACTTCATGCCCTGCTGGCTCCATCCTGCTCCCCTGCCTTCATCCTGCCCCCTGGCTCCATGCCGTGCTGGCTCCATCCTGCCCTCCCCACCTCCATCCTGCTCCCCCCACATCCATCCTGCCCCTCTGCTCCATCCTGCTCCCCCTCCCCGGTTCAATCCTGCCCCCCCTCCCCGGCTTCATCCTGCCCTGCTCGCTCCATCCTGCCCCTCTCGCTCCATCCTGCCCCGCTTGCTCCATCCTGCCCCGCTGGCTCCATCCTGCCCCCGCCTCCATCCTGCCCCCCACCTTTATCCTGCCCCCGCTCGCTCCATACAGCCCTGCTCGCTCCATGCTGCCCCGTTCGCTCCATCCTGCCCCGTTCGCTCCATCCTGCCCTGCTCGCTCCATCATGCCCTGCTCGCGCCATACTGCCCCCCCACCTCCATCCTGCCCACCCTTGCCACCATCCTGCCACGCTGGCTCCATCATGCCCTGATTGCTCCATCCTGCCCCCCCGCGACCATCTGGCCCCCTGGCTCTTTCCTGCCCCACTGGCTTCATGCCCTGCCGGCTCCATCCTGCCCCTCCACCTCCATCCTGCCGCCCTGACTCCATGCTCTGCTGGCTCCATTCTGCCCCCCTGCCTCCATACTGCCCCCTGGCTCCATCCTGCCCCTCTCCCGCCTCCATTCTGCTCCCCCGACTCCATCTTGCTCCCACACATCCATCCTGCCCCCCCGGCTCCATCGTGCTCCCCCGCATCCAATCTGCCCTGCTCGTTCCATCCTGCCCCGTTCGCTCCATCCTGCCCCGCTCGCTCCATCCTGCCCCACTGGCTCCATCCTGCCCCTGCCTCCATTCTGCCCCCACCTCCATCCTGCCCCCATTACCATCCTGCCCTTTTGCATCCATCCTGCCCCCCCCCACATCCATCCTGCCCCCCCGCATCAATCCTGCTCCCCCGGCTCCATCCTGCCCCACTCGCTCCATCCTGCCATCCTGCCCCCCCTCGCCACCATCCTGCCCCACTGGCTCCATCCTGCCCCGATCGCTCCATCCTGCCCCCCCACCACCATCCTGCCCCACTGGCTTCATGCCCTGCCGGCTCCATCCTGCCCCCCGCCTCCATCCTGCTCCCCCGGCTCCATCCTGCTCCCCCACATCCATACTGCTCCCCCACATCCATCCTACCCCCCGGCTCCATCCTGCCCTGCTCGTTCCATCCTGCCTCCGCCTCCTTCCTGCCCCCTGCCTCCATCCTGCCCTCCACTCACTCCATGCTGCCCCACTCGCTCCTTGCTGCCCCGCTCACTCCATCCTGCCCCCCTGCCTCCATCCTTCCCTCCCCCCCCGTCACCATCCTGCCCCCCCATCACCATCCAGCCCCCCTGCTGAATCCTGCCCCCCTGCTCCATCCTACCGCCCCAGCAGTTAGCGGTTATGTGACCGATCAGCTGATTGGTTTCCCAGGCAACGACAGGTCCTAAAGGCCTGTAAGACCTAGAAGACAGAGGTGGAGCAAGCCGGCGGACAGGTGAGTATCGTCACTGAGGATTTTTTTATTTTTACTTTTACTGTGAAAGAGCGAGGGGGCCGTGGGGAGCAGAGTATCACCATATACCATAGTGCTGTAATGTGCTGTAATGTACCGCCGTATACTATAGTGCTGCTATACATGTACTGTAATGTACCACCATATACTATAGAGCTGCTATACATGTACTCTAATGTTCCAAATTATTATGCAAATTGGTTTTAAGTGTCATAGGTTTTTATTTTTATTTTTTTCAATGAAGCCATTGATGGTATTGTGTCTCAGAGTTCTTTGGATCATTGAAATCAATCTCAGATATCTGTGATAATTAGTTTGGCAGGTGAGCCCAATAAAAGGAAAACTGGGTGTTCCACAATATTACGCAGGCCACAGTTTTCAAGTAACATGGGAAAGAAAAAGGATGTCTCTGCTGCCAAAAAGCAACAAATAGTACAATGCCTTGGATAAGGGATGAAAACATTTGATATTGCACGAAAACTTAAGCGTGATCATCGTATTGTGAAGAGATTTGTGGCTAATTCTGAGCACAGATGTGTTCGTGCAGATAAAGGCAGAATGAGGAAGGTTTCTGCCAGGCAAGTTCATCAGATTAACCCCTTAATGACGAAGAAATTTGTCATTTTTCATTTTCGTTTTTTCGCTCCTCGGCTTCCAAGAGCCATAACGTTTTTATTTTTCCGTCAATATAGACATATGACGGCTTGTTTTTTGCGGGACGAGTTGTACTTTCAGATGCAATAATTTGTTTTACCATATAATGTACAGGGAAATTGCAAAAAAATTCCAAGTGCAGTGAAATTGCAAAAAAAGTGCAATTACACGTTTGTTTTTTGGATTTTTTAGTCGCCGTGTTCACTATATGGTAAAACCGACGTGACGGTGCGATGCCTCGGGTCAGTACGAGTTTGTAGATACCAAACATGTATACCTTTATTGGTATCTAGGTGGTGGAAAAAAATTCAAAAGCATGAAAAAAAAAAAACATTGCACTTTTTGCGCCATGTTCAGCGACCCGTAGCGTCCTCATTTTTCGGGATCTGGGCTGGGTGATGGCTTATTTTTTGCGTATCGAGCTGACGTTTTTAATGATACCATACTTGGGTGGATGCGCCGTTTTGATCGCCCGTTATTGCATTTTTTAGCATTGTTGCAGCGACCAAAAAAACGTAATTTTGGCGTTTGAACCATTTTTTTGCGCTACGCAGTTTACGGCTCTCATTATTTGATTATTTATATTGATAGATCGGGCGATTCTGAACGCGGCGATACCAAATATGTGTATTTTATTTAATTTTTTAATACTTTTATTGTGGATGGGAGAAAAGGGGGGTGATTTGAACTTTTATGTTTTTTTTTTTTTTTCAACTTTGTAAAAACTTTATTTGTTTATTAATTCTTAATTTTACACAGCCCCTGTGAGAGGCACCCTGCTGCACAGTCCGATCGCTTCTGACACATACAGAGGAGCTGCAGCTCCTCTGTATGTGTCAGAATCGCGGACCTGTTGTGGTTGGCAGCCTCTGCCAACCACAAGCAGGAAATGCTCAGTGACAGGTTCCAGGGTCAAGCCAGGACCCTGGCCTGTCACGTCAGCATGGGAGATCCCGCGATACTATCGCGAGATCTCCCCTGGAGCCCGGTAAGCGCGCGCTGCACGCTCCGGCTCCCTTAGATCCCGCTTTCAGAGATTGATGGCGGGATCTAAGGGGTTAAACAGCGCCGATCGGTGGCGGGACCGATTGGTGCTGTTTCTCCCACATCTCAGCTAGTGAGATCAGCTGAGATGTGGGAGGTTTGGAGTGAGCTCCACGCCGGAGCTCACTCCAAACACGGGGGTAACGACAGCCGACGTCTAGAGACGTAAGGCTGTCGTTAACAGGTTAAGAGAGCATCTGCTAAAAAGGACTTACAAACCAACACACAGATATTTGAAGCTGCTGGTGCCTCTGGAGTCCCTCAAACCTCAAGGTGTAGGATTCTTCAAAGGCTTGCTGTGGTGCATAAACCTACTATTCGGCCACCCCTAAACAGTGCTCAGAAGCAGAAACAGTTGCAGTGGGTCCAGATTTACATGAAGACTAATTTCAAACAGTCTTGTTTACTGATGAGTGCTGAGCAACCCTGGATGGTCCAGATGAATAGAGTAGTGGATGATTGGTGGATGCCACCATGTCCCAACAAGGCTGTGACGTCAGCAAGGAGGTGGAGGAGTCATGTTTTGGGCTGGAATCATTGGGAAACAGCTGGTAGGCCCCTTTAAGGTTCCTGAAGGTGTGAAAATGACCTCTGCAACGTATATAGAGTTTCCAACTGAGAACTTTCTTCCATGGTACAAAAAACAAAAAGGTGCCTTTAGGAGCAAAATCATCCTCATGCATGTCAATGCACTATCTCATGCTACAAAAAATACCTCTGTGCCATTGGCTGCTATGGGCATAAAAGGAGATAAACTAATGGTGTGGCCACCATCTTCCCCTGACCTCAACCCTATAGAGAACCTTAGGAGTATAATCAAGCAAAAGATCTATGAGGGTGGGAGGCAGTTCACATCAAAACAGCAGCTCTGGGATGCTATTCTGACATCATGCAAAAAATACAAGCAGAAACTCTCCAGAAACTCACAAGTTCAATGGATGCAAGAAATGTGAAGGTGATACCAAAGAAGGATTCCTATGTTAACATGTAACTTGCCCTGTTAGGATGTTTTGGAGTTAAATAGCTTTTTATTTCAGTGAATGTGCCCTCCTAATGCTGCAAATTCAACAGATCAGCATTTTCAGTTCTTTCAAACATATCAAATGTTTAGAAACTCTACCGTGCCTAATAATTTGGAACAGTGCATTTAGAATTTTATTTAAATTTTAAAGATTATACTGATTATACTGTTAACATTCGGAGGTTTCTTCAATACAATTTGATGTATACTCTAACGGGTGATGACTTTTATTACACTGACTGTCATTTGCACCGACCATTTAGGAAAATCAGAAAAGAAGAACATATGCATAAAAATTTGGAAAACAGTGTATAGTGCTGCTATACATGTTCTGTAATGTACCGTCATATACCATAGTGCTGCTATACATGTGCTGTAATGTACCGCCATATACCATAGCGCTGCTATAATGTACTATAATGTACCGCCATACACTATAGTGCTGATATACATGTGCTGTAATGTACCGCCATATACTATAGCGCTGCTATACATGTACTGTAATGTAACGCCTTATACTAAGTGCTGCTATACATGTACCGTAATGTACCGCCATATACTATAATGCTGCTATACATGTGCTGTAATATACCGCCATATACCATAGCGCTTCTATACATGTACTGTAGTGTACCGCCATATACTATAGTGCTGCTATACATGTACTATAATGTACCGCCATATACTATAGCGCTGCTATAAATGTACTGTAATGTACCACCATATACTATAGTGCTGCTATAAATGTGCTGTAATGCACCGCCATATACCTTAGCACTGCTATACATGTACTGTAATGTATTGCCATATACTATAGTGCTGCTATACATGTGCTATACTGTACCACCATATACTAAAGTGCTGATATACACATACTGTAATGTACCGCCATATACTATAGTGCTACTATACATGTGCTATAAAGTACCGCCATATACTATAGCGCTGCTATACATGTACTGTAATGTACTGCCATATCCTATAGTGCTGCTGTACATGTACTGTAATGTACCTCCATATACTATAGCGCTGCTGTACATGTGCTATAAAGTACCACCATATACCATAGCTCTGCTATATATTGCAGTAATTTACCGCCATATACTATAGCGCTGCTATACATGTAATGTAATGTACCACCATGTACCATAGTTCTGCTATACATTGCTGTAATGTACCGCAATATGCTGTAGTGCTGCTATAAATGTGCTGTAATGCACCGCCATATACCTTAGCACTGCTATACATGTACTGTAATGTATTGCCATATACTATAGTGCTGCTATACATGTGCTATACTGTACCACCATATACTAAAGTGCTGATATACACATACTGTAATGTACCACCATATACTATAGTGCTGCTATACATGTGCTGTAATGTACCACCATATACCATAGCGCTGCTATATATATATATATATATATATATATATATATATATATATACCGTATATACTCGTGTATAAGCCGACCCGTGTATAAGCCGACCCCCCTACTTTTGCCCCAAAACCTGGGAAAACCTATTGACTCGTGTATAAGCCAAGGGTGGACTCCAGCACAGGTATACAGCCCCCAGCAGTGTGGTATACAGGCAGGCCCCAGAGGTATATACAGGCAGGCCCCAGAGGTATATAATGCAGCAGCCCCCAGAGGTATATAATGCAGCAGCCCCCAGAGGTATATAATGCAGCAGCCCCCAGAGGTATATAATGCAGCAGCCCCCAGAGGTATATAATGCAGCAGCCCCCAGAGGTGTATAATGCAGGCAGCCCCCAGAGGTGTATATACAGGCAGCCCCCAGAGGTATATACAGGCAGCCCCCAGAGGTGTATAATGCAGGCAGCCCCCAGAGGTGTATATACAGGCAGACCCCAGAGGTGTATACAGGCAGCCCCCAGAGGTGTATATACAGGCAGCCCCCAGAGGTGTATAATGCAGGCAGCCCCCAGAGGTGTATATACAGGCAGGCCCCAGAGGTGTATATACAGGCAGGCCCCAGAGGTGTATACAGGCAGCCCCCAGAGGTATATACAGGCAGCCCCCAGAGGTGTATAATGCAGGCAGCCCCCAGAGGTGTATATAGGCAGGCCCCCAGTGGGGTATACAGCAGGCCCCCAGTGGCACTCGCCCCCCCACACTGTGCAGAGCACCCCTCCCGATGCATTATCTTACCATCCAGCCGCGTCTTCATCACCGCCGGTCCTCCCGTCCATCCTGGCGCGCTGCGTTCCCAGTCTCATGTGACCCGGCGGTCGCAATCGGATGACGTCATCGCGCCGGGTCACGTGAGAGCTGAACACAGCGCGAGAGGATGGATGGGAGGACGGTGATGAAGACGCGGCTGGATGGTAACATAATGCATCGGGAGGGGGGCTCTGCACAGTGTGGGGGGGCGAGTGCCATTGGGGGCCTGCTGTATATGGGGGCCTGCTGTATACCCCACTGGGGGCCTGTGAACATCTGGGGGCTGTATGCACGGCTCCCCCTGCCGCTGTGAGGGGCGGGGGGAGCCGTGCATATCTAATGAGCGGCCCCACGTGACGGGCCGCTCTGTCAGGAGCCTCCCCACGCCTCCTCCAGCCTCCCCAGCACCCGGACACAGCCCCCACACAGCACATACTGTATAGACCCGTGTATAAGCTGAGGGGGGGACTTTTCAGCCCAATTTTTGGGCTGAAAAACTCGGCTTATACACGAGTATATACGGTATATATATATATGTAGCTCACTCACGTTGACTGAACAAGTTCTGTCAGTCATAGTATGTCAACTACATACATATTCTAGAATACCCGATGCGTTAGAATCGGGCCACCATCTAGTTTATGTCATATCCACAAGAGATGAACAAATTGATTTAGCTTATATTTTACAAATAATTTGGATTCTCCTGAATTTAAACAATGTTGAAGTCACCTTTTGTGAATTCAGCCAAATGCTTGTCACCATTTTGCAGTATTGTAGTGGGCTGTGTAAAGGGGTTAAAAACCCCTGATGCTTACTTCACTAATCACCAGTCCTGCGGTTTAACTTCCCCATTATGTTCATCATTCCATATGACTTCTTTTTTTCTTCAACACAGAATGTCCTTTATGAGTATCTTCACTTCTGCGCGAGAGCTTCTATTGCTGAGAAGACATTTGACATTCTTGTCTGTTGTGAGTAGATTCTTGGGAAAACGATGTCATGACGACACAAGATGTGATGGAATGTTAGCAACCTACCTGGTACCATGAGTCCACTGGAGGGAAAAAGAAGTCACACATATTGGAAAACTAGACAAGGGACAGCAGAAACGTGACTTGTGAGAGGCCTTAAACTGAATTTACTAAACAACTAAACTTCTCGTCTTTTCTCCCTCTACTAATATTCCGAAACCTAATATTGCCTTTTCTGTATGTGGTTCTACCATTACTCCTAAACAGCACACACACTGTCTTGGGGTCACATTTGACTCTGATCTCTCTTTCACTCCCCACATTGAATCACTCACTTTCTTGTGTCACCTACACCTCAAAAACATCTCTAGAATTCAACCTTTTCTTACCATTAACTCTGCAAAAAATCTAATTGTCGCACTTATCCATTCTTGTCTGGATTACTGCAATTCTCTACTAATCAGTGTCCCTCGCCGCTGCTATGGTGACGTGTCCCAAGCAGGCGGCAGCGATTCACATGGGGCTGAGGCGTCCTTGGTTACCAGGAAGCGCCGCGCTCCTCCACTGACTGAGTAACACACACGTCAGCAGGAAGTGAAGCGACGGGTGCTTCTTGGTTGCTAGGTTATGCTCCGTCCACTTCCGGCGGAATCGTCACGGAGCCTGGCGGTGCGGTCTTTAAATAGAACCGCCGGGCAGGAGTATACACACCCCGCCCCCAAAAAGCAGGTCCTAATACCTGTGAAACAGACATAGGGGCTCTTTCCACAGTGGTCCCTGGCTCCACAATACCTGCGGTAAGCATACCAGTACAGCTATACTTCTGGTTTGCACAAAAGATCCCATAGGAAACTATAGTTACCTGGATGCCTTATATACATGGGTTATACAGGCTATAATACCCCTATGTTATAAAGATAGGCAGGTTCAGTGATCTTTGTGGGCATAGTGCAATATTACTTGGTATTTATGTGTACTGGATTGCATGTTATTATGTGGAACTGGGACTGTGCAATGTTTTGTTCTCCCTATCTGTGTTTTCCTTTTCACAAGTCCCGCATTAATAATAAAAATTGATAAAGCAACATTGTATCCTCTTTCCTGTATGATATACTTTGTGGATATTGTAGTAACAAGCCTCTACTACTACAAAAAACATCATTAAAAAATCATTGTGCCTCTGCAGAAACAACACAGGCCTAACTAAATCTTCAAGAATGATAATGCTCCAGCTCATTGAGGTCACATCACTAGGGAACTGCTGCTGAGGTACCTTAAATGGAGTGGCCTGCACTTTCTCCAGACCTGTATCCTATAGAAAACTTATGGGATCAGCTGCATCACCGTGTAGAGTCTCATAACCCATACCCTGTACCCCAGAACCTCAATAATCTGAGGTCCACTCTTCATCAATAGTGGCATGCCATGCCTCAGCATACAATAGCGTGACTTTTGAACAGCATGAGACATCCTTGTCAAGCTATAATTGATGCTTAAAGCCATGTGAAATATTACTGAGACATTGGCACATTTTGGGGGTATACCCATCACTGTTGTTGTCTTTTGTTTCTATAAATTGTTTAAGATGAGGAAATCACTATTGCAAGCTGCTACCTAACTGCCCTACTTTCATGATAAGATATCACTGCAGCGTGAACATTTAGTTTAGCCATAAATTCATCTGAAAGCCAAATATCACAAAGTTTTTGTAAACAGTGAACTTAAAAACTCTGCACAACCCTGTTTAAATGCCTTGTTTTTGTAATGTAAAAATTCATCTAAAAAAATAATTCCAGAACAGTTTTCACCTTTAATGTCAACAATAATCGTTTCAAATCTATTGAGAAAAAAACTGAAATTATTGTGATGCAGGCGGCTTACGGCATTGCAAATATGTGTGCTTGGAAATGTAGTTCAGCAAGTTTCAGTAATGCATTATGCTGGGACTTGAGGTTTCACAGGTTCAGGTAATGCATTACAAGTGATAGACTGCAGGTGACCTAAAAGTCAGGAGTGCCTTGGAAACCTGAAATCTCCCACAGGTATGCTCATGTGGAATAGATGGGATATAGTCCAACTTTCGGTTTGATTACATGTTCCTCTGGGTTTTGCAGCAGCCCTGTTGCCAGAAGCATATGGTGGAGAATCCATGTGTGCAGAGCTTGGGATATCTCTGGCAGTTCCTACGAAGACTGGGTCTTGCTCAGTGTTTTGAACCTCCATTGTCCTGGAAGGCAACTGGGATGGAATGCTTGGAAGTGGCTGGCATCCTGGAAGACACGCAGTGAGGAGACCAGAGATGTGTGGGGAACCTGGAGTATCTCTCTGTTCTCAGGACTGCTGAACTGAGAGGTCTGTGTGTGGGTTGCGATACCTTCACTGAGACACTGTAACGGACTGTTTAAATACCGCCAGGTGGGCGTACCTGCCATTGGGACAGACTGGAATGTCACAAATGTGCTGTTGATGTGATGTTAAATGGACTGTGCACTGTATATGGTTTATGACGTGTTAATAAACTGCTGGACTTTATATTAAGTAAAAAATATGCCTGGTGACTCAATCCCGCTACCATTTGAGTGTCCCCAAACATGCTCAGTGAGCAAGTCGTCACATCATTTTGAGGGAAAAATAAAGCTAAAACTAAAATACTCTGGTAGCCAATCACACTTAAACTCATGTTAAACAGTAGCCAGTACACAGCTACAATCACCTACATTGATATTAATTTCATTAAAAGTTTAGCTGTTTCAGTGGGATTTCCAGAGATTTTCTTAGTTGAATTTTACTGCAAAAGCCATGATCCACAAATAGCTTGCAACATAGCTTTCAATTATGAAATCCCTTTGCTATCAATCAAGAGACAGGAAAAAATAATTTCCATGTCATTATATATACCACGGAACACTTAAAGAATGGCCATCAAGAGGTAGCTTAAATTAAAGCACAACAGTAACATTACCTAGAACTGATAAAAAGACAAGAAAATTGGTCTGCCAAGAGGCCTACAGCAACATTAAAAGGAGCTGCAAGAATTTTTTTCAAGCACTGTTTTTTTACTGCATGTGACAAAAATCTTCTGCATTCTTCATATGTCTGGTATGTAGGGTACTGTGGCAAGATGTAAGCCTTTTCTTACAACGAAAAACATTAATGTCTGGCTATGTTTTGCCAAAACCTACATCAAGTCTGCTAAAAGCATGGTGGAAGGTATATTAAGGTCTGATGAGACCAAGGTTAAACATTTTCGACATAACGTAGTTCTAAAAGTTATGTTTGGCAAAAAAAACAAAACTCCACTTTATCAAAAGAACATCACCCCAACAGTGAAGCACAATAAAGGGGATTTGGAACTTTTTTCCAGCAGCTGGAACTGGGGCTGGAGTGAATTCTGAACAGTTCCAAAATATCAGTCAGGTTTGAATCGCAACCTTCAGGTCTTTTCAGCTTTCACATTGACCATAAGCATACCTCCAAATTAACAAAATAATTCAAAGATTCACCAAAAAAAGATCAAAGTTTTTGAATGGCCCAGCTGAGGCCCAGACCTGAAAAAAGTTGATGATATGAGGGTTGACCTATACAGGACAGGAGATGCAATCTGGAAGATTTGGAGCCCTGCTGTAAAGAGCAGTAATCACACGCAGTACCCAACCAGTACTTACCAGAAATTCCCACAGCACCTGTAGCCTCCCTGGCGGTCTGTTTAGGTCTTGAATTTTTTGCTAAAAGCGGGCTACCCGCGTTCGCGGCAGATGCGGTAAAAAAAACGCATCTGCCGCACTTGCCGCATAGCTGCCGCACTTGCGCCGCACTTGCGGCGCGGTTGCGGCGCGGTTGCGGTAATCTGCATAGTAAAGGGAACCAACCACCTCGGATGACCCTCATACACTGTTAATATGTGCCCCTGCAGCCTTGTAAACCATTAGCAGCACTGTTGTTGTGTGCAAAGTGGCTGCAGTAGAAGTGAGATAATGATTTTGTAAACTTACATGCCTGCGTACTTGAGGGCGTCTCCCTGTGTGTGCTGGCACTTGTGGGCTGTGCTCATCATGTCTGCTCTCCCCCTCCCTTATGCACGCCCCCTCTCAGCCTGCTATAGTGATGTGAGGCTGATTGCGTCATAAAGGGGCGGGGCTAAATCGCGGCATCCCGGTAGCCCCGCCCCTTTATGACGCAATCAGCCTCACATCACTATAGCAGGCTGAGAGGGGGCGTGCATAAGGGAGGGGGAGAGCAGACATGATGAGCACAGCCCACAAGTGCCAGCACACACAGGGAGACGCCCTCAAGTACGCAGGCATGTAAGTTTATAAAATCATTATCTCACTTCTACTGCAGCCACTTTTCACACAAAAACAGTGCTGCTAATGGTTTACTAGGCTGCAGGGGCACATATTAACAGTGTATGAGGGTCATCCGAGGTGGTTGGTTCCTATGCAGATTACCGCAACCGCGCCGCAACCGCGCCGCAAGTGCGGCGCAAGTGCGGCAAGTGCGGCAGATGCGGTTTTCTCACCGCATCTGCCGCGAACGCGGGTAAGCCCGAGCCTGACTCGGGGTTAACGCTTCTGGTAGTGAATGTTAACCCCGAGTCAGGCTCGGGAATAACGCTAGGAAGGTTAATGTTGCCTTAGAACTCTTGCAGTCTCACAAAAAATTTACTTGTTATCTTTTTATCAATTTTTGAGGGACAGCCATTACTAGTTAATGTCAAAATTATGTCAAATTAAGAAACTCTGTATTGAATGTTTTCTCAATTTTCCATGGTATATCTATTGACTTTAAAAATGTTGTACCCTTATCCTGATTGATTTCTTTATTAAGATCCCTTTGTTGTTTTGTAAGATATTTGTAGACCATGGTTTTTGATATAATATGCAATAAAGAAAATGTCAGGAAAATCCTACTAGAACAGCTAAACATTATGCAAGGAGGTTGTTCTAAACATCTTGGAGAAATAACCACAGATGTTCAATGTATGTTAGCACAAATCATTCTGTCTCTTCATGTAATCCCAAACATACTCAATTATGTTGATATCATTGCCCCGTGGAGGCCAAATCCTCTACACCAGTACTCCTTTATCTTCTTTATGATGAAAATAGTTCATTAAATTGAAACCAGGTATAGTACAGGTATGTATTAAACAGTACCCCCTGAGCAGAGACCAGGATGCCATTTCACATCAGGTGGCAGAGTATGAGAAGGTGAAAGTTATAAAAAAATGCCTACCTGTGTAGAGCTCTTTATACAAATCAGTCTAGTCTGGTAACTTTAACAAATGAAATTGGCTGTATGCTCGGGGTTGTTGTACTGCTGCAGAATATATTGAGAGCCATAAGCAGCTAAGGCAACAAACAGCAGTGTGATCAGGTGATCTGATCACACTGATGATGTCACTCTAGCACCACCTGGGAAAAGGGCAATGATAGGTTAAGTTCTCCAAAGGCACTGAAGAAACAGGGGGTTATAATTGTATGGGGTGGTATGTTGGAGTAAAAGTGTGGAGGAAGTTTGAGGGAAAAGTGAAAATGAAAGTTTATAGTATGGAGGGTTGAATATAAGGGGATAGTATGGGGGTAAGAGTAAGGGGGCAGAATGGGATGATAAAGGTGTGAGAGAATAGCATAAGGGAATCAAAGTGAGAGAACACAGTATAGGCGGAAATGTGGGGGGACAGTATAGAATTGCGGAAAGTGCAAGGGGCATTAAGTAGTTTGAGGGCAAAGTTTGTTGGATGTTTATGAGTAGACAGTATGAGGGGGAAAGTGTGAGGGAACAGTAAGCACACATTGTTTTTCTTATGAAATTCTCAATAAGTTTGATGTGTCACATGACCCTCTTCCCATTGAAAAAAATAAAGTTGGATCCAAAATGGCCAACTTCAAAATGGCCACCCATCTAGAAACGTTTTCCCCCTCCCATATACTAATGTGCCACAAAAAGGAAGTTGATATCACCAACCATTCCCATTTTATTTAGGGGCATCCATATAAATGGCCTACCCTGAATAGGAGGATCATCAAACTGAATTTTGCCTCAGCTGCAGGAAAACCTTAATTGGCCCCTGGGTAATATGGTGGCTGGTGGTTATCATTAGGGAGCAATTAGTAGAACATCTTGAGGATTTTTAAATACTTATTTTTGCAGATTTTAATACAAATATCGGGAATTTAATATAAAATCAATGAATTTTTTTGGGAATAACTCTTTAACCGAGTGTATGAATAGCAATTTAGAACAAACCCTAGGTACATTTTTTTCCTAGCTGTAAAGCTGCATCAAACACTGGCTTCTAGAGATAATGTAACTGGTAAATGACAAACACATTGTTGAATGTACATAGAAAGCATCTTTGATACATGGTGAATTTTTTTAGTGATAAAAGGATTTCTCGTTCTTTTTAAGTCATATGTCCTTTAAACCTCTCAAGTCTGTAAAAGATTCACAATAAGTGAATCTCTCCACCTTTAAAAGCTTTTATAGCAACAGTCATTCTTACCAGCATTCTGCAATAGAGTCAGGTAGCTTGAACTGACCTTTTATGGCTTACAAAACTTCTTAGTGTTGAGTAAAGCAGCAACTTATTATATCGGAAATGCACTTCATTTGAAAGAATTTTCTGTGTGTAGATTGGGAGCTGTATTCACAATGATGGAGAAGAAGGAAAAAATGCTTAGAATACATTGAATCCACCTCATTTTTAGAGTAAGGTTTTGATTTTAAAAAGTTTTGTGCAAAGGGTCAGAATATGTGTCTTTTGTGAGATTTCAACATACAAAATCTGGGGACCATTCACCAAAGTTGCGTGTTGAACTGGACACCATATAATAGTGGCTGTAGAGTGGAATAAAATGGTTTTGCATTTAATTTAACCTCTCTGTTGCAAAGTAGTTAGTAGACAAGTACTTGTTACCTAAAGAGTTAACTAAATTAAGCACACCTTGAATTGGATATTAAATATTATTTTTTAATTAGATGGTGGCCCGATTCTAACGCATCGGGTATTCTAGAATATAGAAATAGGGATTGCATAGGGAAGGCGGTGAGAGCTGAATTGGGAGGGACTTTTAGGATGGAGCGTGGGGGGGGATAGCATGGCAGGGGGCAGGAGGATGGAGGGGCACAGCTAGTGGGAGGACTGAGTGACGGGGGGAGGAGGGAGGACGGATGAGGTAGCGGCGGGGTGGGGGAGGATGGAGCGGCACAGGCAGGGGGAGGACGGAACGGCACAGGCAGGGGGAGGATGGAGCACAGAGAGGCAGGGGAGGAGGTCGGAGGACGAAGCGGCAGGGTGGGGGAGATGGAGCAGCACAGGCAGGGGGAGGATGGAGTGGGGGAGGGGAGGAAGACAAAGGAAGGAGGAGGAAGCGGTGTGGTGGGGGAGGATGGAGCGGTACAGGCAGGGGGAGGACGGAGCAGCTGGGGGAGGATGGAGCACAGAACGGTGGGGGGAGGAGGATAGAGGACAAAGTGGTGGGTGGGGGAGGACAGAGCAGCACAGGCAGGGGGAGGACAGAGGACAAGCGGCGGTGTGGGGGAGGCCGGAGCAGCACAGGCAGGGGGTGGAGGGGCGGAGGGGAGGAGGACAAAGGAAGGAGGAGGAAGCGGTAGGGGAGGACGTAACGTCAGGGGGAGGATGGAGCACAGAGCGGCGGGGGAGGAGGACGGAGGACGAAGCGGTGGGATGAGGGAGGACGGAGCAGCACAGGCAGGGGGAGGATGGAGGATGGAGTGGCGGAAGGGAGGAGAACAAAGGAAGGAGGAGGAAGCGGTGGGGTAGGGGGGAATGGAGCGGCACAGGCAAGGGGAGCAAGGAGCGGTGGGGGAGAGGAGGATGGAGGACAAAGTGGCAGGGTGGGGGAGGCCGGAGCAGCACAGGCAGGGGGAGGATGGAGCACAGAGTGGCGAGGAAGAGGAGGATGGAGGACAAAGTGGCGGGGGGGAGGAGGACGGAGGATGGAGCAGCACAGGCAGGGGGAGAAAGGAGCAGACTCACACCCACATATAGACTCACACCCACACACAGAGTCACACCTAGACACAGACTCAGACCTACACACATACACACACAGACTCACACCCACACACATACACACACAGACTCACACCCACACACTCACACCCACACACATAGACTCACACCAACACACATACACACACAGACTCACACCCACAGTCAGACACACACACCCAGACACAGACACACACACAGACTCACACTCACAGACACACACATGGGCTCTCACCTCTCCATTCCCTGGTGGTCCCAGTGCTGGCCCTCATGTCCGTGGTGCTGAGCGCATTATCCTGCAGAGAGTAGGTGTGAAGGAGGCGGGCGCAGAGGTGGCGGTGTGCAGGATGATTCCGGGTGTCAACCACCTCCTGTCAGTGCAACTGGGTCCCGGCTGGCATGTGGTGCTGTCAACCAGCTGCACTGAGAGGAGGAGGCTGACAACGTGGATCATCGTATGGCCGCACAGTCTGTGACAGACTATGCGGCCATAGGAAGGAGGAGCCACACGATACGCGCTCCCGTTGCTCCCTGCACCCTGGGAGCCCCGAGCCCAGCATCCCCCGGTCCCCGGTGTCAGTGGGCGGCTCGAGGCAGGGGTTACTGACATGAGGCTGTGGTGGGAGTCCGCTGTTCACCAGCAGCAGCGTGGACACTAAGGCACTTTGTCCTGTGAATTTATCTACACCACAGTGAGCTGTGGAATTGCGATCCCTGCAGCAGTTGCATTATCTGAGCAATCATACCGGTTGTGGGTGACACAACCTCACCAGGTGAGCAGTTTTCATTGTGTTGATTACCACCAATGTATAGGTGATAAGACCCTATTTGTGCATTCTCATCCCTACAGAATACCACACAAATGGCTGTAACAGTATTGCTTTCCCACAAGGCGAGACTCAGGAGGGAAAGAGCGCTATTTGACTCTTGGAGCAAAATTTTCTTAGAATAGTTTGTGGACGCTATACACAGAGCCCCTAAGTGCCAGAACAGCAGAATCCCCCTCAAGAGACCCCATTTTGGAAATTATACCTCTCTAGGAATTTCTCTTTAGGTTTAGTGAATATTTTTGACTCCACGGGTGTTTTTCAGAAACAAGCAACAATGGATGTTGCTGAGCAAAAATTGCAATTGCGTCATTGTAGTGCCCATGTATTGCAGTGCCAAGAACATCATAAAACCCATATATTGTGTTCAGCTTGGGCTTCTGGAGACAAGCACCCATAAATTAAGTGGGCCCTCCTCACTACAGAAATGTAAAATATGGACACTAAATGTGTTTTTTTTGGGGGAGCCATTTCACTTTTCCAAAGCCTTTGTGTTACCAGTATTATATTAACAGATGACGGACCTGAGTAGACAGAAACTTTTACTGGGAATATTTTACATACAATTTTGGATCACATTTATTCTGTGCTCTACACTGTGCAGCACAAGTGTGTTTCACCCAAGGATTACCTCTGGCGAGTCTGGTACTAGGTCACAATGGCTTATTGACTGTAGAACTTCAACTGGTGTTTAAATGTATTTTGCTTTCTTTTGACGCTGCAGGATTTAAGGACTCATTCCATGTTAGCAGTTTCTTATAGCCTCAATCATCAGGTGCAGCTCTTTTGCCACTCCCCGTTACCATAAATAGTCACATGTCTGATCATCTCATGCTGGTAGTAGAATAATTTAACTACGGTTCACTCTGGAAGGAGCATGTCTCTTGAAAAAGTCTCGGAGTAATGAAGTTCTGGAGCAATACTTCATTGGAGAAATTCAGAGTGCTTTTCTGCCTTTGTCTATTCCCCTCTGTTTTTCCTACTCCCATGGTATATTATTTGTAGAGGTGAGGTTAGCATCCTTGCCGGCAAGCCCACTAACCAGGCTTTCTTTGAAGCAAAAAAGGGCCTATCATGTGACGGCAATTGGCGGAAAAATATTACAGAGCTCAGGGTAAGACACAAGTGAGTGTCAGAAGGTGATCTACCTCCTCTCTCCCTATTGCCTTCTTCTATGCTATCCCTATCATCACCCCTGTGTTGCGCTGCATGCTAGGCATTCCTAAACCCCTTTAATGACATTATCACTGGCCCACTTTTTTTCTTTAGATCTCTAATGGATCTTGTTAAGGCTCTGGTAGATCAGATGGAGAAGTGGCCCCTTGATCCAGCAGATCTTCGAACCTGGGTTGTGCAACCCCAACAGTAGATCACAGGTCTGGCAGCCAGCTATGCGATTCCCAAATCCAAGGTGGTGCTTCCAGGTAGATTTTATGAAGGGCATAACATTTTTTTCTTTTCTGTGAAACCCCAAGCTTAATTTTAGGCTCCGTACACACCCTTCCGGGAGTGAGGAACAAGTGGGTGGGAATTAATAACTCTCTCTTATTCAGGGAGATCGTCAAGATGGGCTTTTTCTCTGCCGGCCGACACTGTCTTTTGTATCAGTTGATTTTTTGCAGCCTTAGGCCTTCTCTCTGACAAACTTGACCTTGTCTACCTTGCAGAATCTAAGCTACATAAGCTTCAGCAGGGAGACTGGCTGGCAGAGGAATTTTGTTCAGAATTCCGTAGATGGGCCACTGACACCTAGGTGGAATGACTAGGCTGTTAGGAGTCAGCTTTTCCAGTGCCTGTCTTAAAGGCTCAGAGATGCTCTATTTTATACAAAACTTCAGAGTCCCTAGAGACCACTATGGCTCTTGCTATATGTATCAATTGATGCCTCAGAAATAGACCTATGATGACTTCAACTTCTGTTGTACTTTCCTAAGACTGAAGTCGGTCCTGCAAGCATGATGACTACATGTAGTTAGGGGGGTTTACCCTCAGTCTTGGCCCCTCATGGTTCATCGTGCTTCCTCTGTAGTTGTAAGGCTGGCTTCACATTTGCGTTTGTGTCTGCATGCTGATGGCATGCAGACACAAACGCAGTGAAAAGCAGTGTCATTTTTTGTGTCCGCAGCGGAGAATGTCCGCCTGCGGACACATCACTGTGCAGCCCGGGCAGCCAGTCGGCGGTGTCCGTGGGCGGGCCGGAGACGGAGATCAGCGGCGGAGATCTCCTCCTCCCGACTGCCGGCAAGCTCCGGGACTTGTCAGCGGGGTTAAACAGCTGATTTGACAGCTGTTTGAATCACCCGTGCCGACACCGAGAGGAGATGTCGGCGCAGGAAGATTCAAACAGCTGTCACATCAGCTGTTTCTCCCCGCCGACACCGCTAGGAGATTACCGGCGGCGGGGAGGAGGAGATCATCAGAGGTTCAGCTGATCTCCGGTGGCCGTCGGTGATCTCCTGTGACATCAATGGCGGCCACCGGGAGAGATCCCAATGAGATCCGCAGCGTTCTCCTGCGGTGTCATGCAGAGGACACTGCGGATCCATTGAGATCAATGCATTTTTTGTGCGCTTGCGGGCACTTGCGGATAGAACAACGCACAAAAAAATGCTGCAAGCTGCATCTGGAGTGCGTTCGGAGGGTGCATAAATTATGCGCATCCGAACGCAAATGCGACCAAACGCAGCCATACGCAGGCACATGCGTTCCCATGTTAAACATAGGAACCCATGTGCGCAAGCGTTGGCTGCGTTTGGTACACTGCGCTCCATACGCAAGTATGAAGGCAGCCTAAGAGTCATTTTATCGGGGCCTGTCCATCACATCCTGAGCATAAGAAGTTGTCAGAAAACTTAGGATCTCAAGTTGTGTGGAGGATTACAATGTGCACATATATATTTACTCCGCATGTGCCTCTCAGTACATTTTACTGGCTGAGATTGTCATTGGTACTAAAAATTAGACCATATTTGTCCTTTTTGATAGTTGGGCAGGAGCCAATATGGTGGATCCTCGGTTTGCACAGATTCATGGCTATTCCTGTAGTATGCTGGTGACGTCCATCCCCATATTCTCTATCGATTCTGCGAATCTCAGTCAGGCAAGTTTTTCACCAGTGTTGCATAATATTAACTTGCACATAAGGGCTCTCCACAAGCAGCTCCTACCTTGTTATGTCTTGTAAGGTCTCCATACTCCTGTTGTGCTGGCCCTTCCCTGGTTAGTTATACATGATCCAGTGATGGAATGGAAGTCCAGATACATAGTTAGATGGAGTGATTTCTATAGGAATAATTGCCTCAATGCAATTATCTCTTAGTCTCTACTAAAGCTGTAACTTCTTTTCTAACTGATTTTGATGATGTGTTTAAAGAAAACGGGTGCCAAGAATGCCTCCTCACTGTGCGAGGAACGGTGATGATGTCACTGCAGGAGGCAGGGCAGCCGGCCTCCAGCTCTGACATCACCACCTTTCCCCGCCCTGCTCTATGATAACCATGGAGCAGGGCAGGGAAAGGCGGTGATGTCACCGCGGGGGCGGGGCTAAATAGCCATTTGTAAAAAAAAAAAAAAAAAAAAAAAAAACCTCTGTGTTATGCTGCAGAAGAGCATATAATATAAGAGACAAAAAAACAAGGTTGCGCCACACTGCTAGAATTTAGGGCATAGGATCAATGTACTAAATCCCATGCTCACCTGATCTAGTTGTGCTGACTGCACAACTAGTTGTTACGCTAAATTTCAACCCCGAAGGGTCTCCACGCCAGCCGGAGCCAGGGAAAGACAGGTTCGCGTGGTTTCCGAAGTACACACGCTACTGATCCACGTGCTGCTCTGGGGGAGTGGTGGTTGACGTCCGATACGTCCTGGAGGCCGAGCTGCTGAATACCACGCTTCCCGATGGGAGGACAAGTGTGCGTTCAAGATAGAAGTGGTATTAAATTAGCGCTAAGAACAACGCCAGGACATCGCTCTATGATAAATTACCTTAAAATTTTATTAAATCGGTGTAGAAATGCCAGTCTCCACAACGCGTTTCGGCGCTAATTGCGCCTTTCTCAAGTGAATCTTGAGAAAGGCGCAATTAGCACCGAAACGCGTTGTGGAGACTGGGATTTCTACACCGATTTAATAAAATTTTAAGGTAATTTATCATAGAGCGATGTCCTGGCGTTGTTCTTAGCGCTAATTTAATACCACTTCTATCTTGAACGCATGCTGCAGAAGAGGGAGACAATGGTTGGCAATGGTGGGCAGATTAAACATGCAGGGGGTGTGAATCTTCCCTTCGGCTCCAGCCTCTAGCCACCTCCTTTCTGGCTGCAGGATGTAAGTTTTCTAAGTGTATTTACTCGACGTACAGGGGGACTCAAGGGCTGGGGGACTCCTTGCCTGGATGCAGCAGATATGCTGCATCCAGTGCTGTAATTAGATCACCATGCCTGGTTTGGTGACAGGTCCTCTTTAAGTAAAGGCAAGGGTTTAAAATAAAAAAATATGTATTCTCACCTGTCCTGCGATCCCCTGATGTCGGCATCTAGCTCCCAGTACAGGACCTTTGATTGCTTGGCAACCCAACCAACTTATCGGGTCACATGACCGGTTACTGCGGTAACCAGTCATGTGACCGATGACGCTGATCGGGTAGCCCCGCCCAGCCAGGTCCTTCAGCCATCGGGAAAAAACAAAAAAACAACAAGTTGCGCCACACTGCTAGGATTTCGGGCATATGATCGGTGTAATATGTCTCGTGCTCACCTAGTCTAGTTGTGCTGACTGCACAACTAGTTTTTTCAGTAATTTTCAACCCCGAAGGGTCTCCCCGCCAGTCGGAGTCAGGGCAGGCAAGTTCGCGTGGTTTCCACGGTGCACACGCTGCTGATCCCCGTGCTGCTCTGGGGGAGTGGTGATTGACGTCCGATACATCCTGGATGCCCAGCTGCTAATTACCACGCTTCCCGATGGGAGGATGAGTGTGCATTCAGAAAAAAAGTGGTATTGGATTAGCGCTATAAACAATGCCAGGCACTCGCACCGTAGTAAATTACCTTAAAGCTTTATTGGATCGGTGTAGAATTCCCAGTCTCCACAACTTGAGAAAGGCGCAATTAGCACCGAAACGCGTTGTGGAGACTGGGAATTCTACACCGATCCAATAAAGCTTTAAGGTAATTTACTACGGTGCGAGTGCCTGGCATTGTTTATAGCGCTAATCCAATACCACTTTTTTTCTGAATGCACCTTCAGCCATCGGGAGCTTGATGGAGGCGTCGGGGGATCGCTAGAAAGATGAGAATACATATTTTTTATTTTTAACCTTTGCTTTTGCTTAATTTCACTTCCACAATATAAAATATATATTGGGGGAGTGAATGTACCCCGCCGCCTCCTGTCAGCTGTTTTTTATGTGTCTGGACCCGTGATAATCATGGCCCCGGACACAGAAATAGCAGCTGGAGGTCACCTCCAATGGTGTCCTTTCCTGTCTGTGGGGTCCTGCAAAAAGTAGGATCCTACAGACAGGAAAAAAAACTCAATGTGAAATCACCCTAATTTATTTAATTAGATTGTTGGAGCTAAATGTTCTCCTGGTTGGATCTCAGGGAGGCCTATAATCTGATTAGAAATAATCAAATGAGTAGAGATGAGTGGAAAACAGCCTCTACAACACTACTATTAGGGCATTATGAAAACTTAGTCTTGCCTTTTGGTTTGATGAATGCCCCCACCATTTTGCAGAGTTTTGTCAATTACATTTTTAGTCATCTGATGGGAAGATTTGTAGGGATATATCTTGATGATATTCTGATTAACTTGCCTCACATCAAGATTCATAAGGAACACATCATGCTGGTATTGCACATTTTGTGTAATAATAAACTGTATGCCAAACTAGAGAAGTGTGTATTCAATATGCAAGAGGTACAATTTTTAAGCTTCCTGGTATCCTCTGCTGGTTTTCGGATTGATCCAGATAAGGCCAGCGCAGTGGCCTCCTGAAATTCTGAAAGCACTACTAGCGTTCTTGGGTTTTCCAATTGTTATTATAGGAAGTTCCTGCAGAATTTCTTAGCAATTTTCAAACCCCTCAATATGGACTTTTAGGGTGACCTGACCATGTCCACCTGGCATTCTCTTCTTTGAAGCAATGATTTGCCACAGCACCCTTTCTCATCCAACCCAATGTCTCACAACCAATTATTGTTTAAGTTGATGCCTCTAAGGTGGGAGTTGGGGCTGTTTTATCTCAAAGGCCATCTCCTAGTAAGTGGTATCCATGTGCCTTTTTTTCTCTAAGAAACTATTGCCAACTGAAAGGAACTATGATATTGGAAATAGGGAACTGTTGGTGATTAAACTGGCATTTGAAGAACGACAGTCATTTCATCCTGTCACTGTAATTACCTAAAATACCTTACTAAATAAAAATCTTTTTCTTTAATCTGCTATGCGTGTTAACCATAAACAAGCTAGATGTTCCTTGCTTTTTACAAGGTTTAACTTTGTGGTTACCTACCATCTTGAGGTTAAAAATGTCAAAGCTGATTGTTTGTCCAGGAATTTTCCTGGGTGAGGTAACGCAGATGACTTTGTCCCTATTCCCCAGGAGGGGATGGTCATCTCTTCTGTTTGTTCTGAGCTTGAGGGTGAGGTGCTGAAGGCTCAGGGGGAAGCCACTGCTTTTTGTTTCTCAGGGAAAGTGACCATTGATCTCCTTTCTCTTCGATTTTGGTAGCCAAGGTGGCATAAGTATGTAGTGGACTTTGTGTTTTCAGCACACATTCTAAGACCCCATACTAATCCGTTCAGATCTCTCCTACCTTTGACTATACCTGAAACCATTTATTCATTAACTGCCTTACTGACCTTCCTTTGTCCAATGGTAAAACTAATTTAAGTTGACGTGGATAGTTTCAGTAAAATGGTGCATTTCATCGCTTTACCTACACTCATTCCCTAATGCTAAAATGTTAGCTCAAGTGTTTACTTCTGAAATCATGAAGCTTCATGGGGTTCACACCTATGTGGTGTCAGATCAGAGGACCCAGATTTTTTCTAAATTTTGGAGGGCGTTTTGTTCTCATATGGGGGTGAATCTGTCTTTTTCACCAGCATCACATCCCTAATCCAATGGTCAGAATGAATGCTTAAATCAAAGTTTGGAGACATATCTAAGGTGTTCTGTGTCCAATCTCCAGGAACATTGGTTGTCTTATCTACCTTTGACTGAGTTTGTGTTAAATAACCATCGCAATTAATCCACTGGCAAGTCACCTTTTCTTGCTTCCTAAGGGTTCCATATTCAGTTCTGTAATTAAAGTAGCGAGGGGTTTTCAGGGTATCCTGGTGAGGAACAATTCTCCTTGTTGCTCTCATCTATATGGCATGGAGTACAAAACAACCAGAAGGTTATGGGGGGACAGGCACAAAAGCATGGTTGATAGCAAACATTTGACATGTCTAGAATTAGGTGTGAATGAATATGTATGGTTGCCCACTAGGAGTATTATATTGACAGTTTCATCTTGGAAACGTGGTCCTAGGTTCACAAGTCTGTATAAAGTGCTTGCTCAACCCCTTATTCTTTAAGCTTTAATCTTTGTGTTACTGTCACTTAAAATTTGTAGTGTCTTTCATAGGTCGTTGATTAAGAAATTTGGCACATCTCCACTGACACCATGACCGCCACCTCCAGTTATTGTGAATGGTAATCTTGATTTTGAGGTTGCGAAAATCATTGCTTCTTACTTGGTCTGCTGTTCTCTTCAGTCCCTAGTTCACTGTAAGGGTACCGTCACACCTGGAGATATCGGTGGTGATTTTATAGGCGATGCTGGGGCGTGGCCTATCGCCGCCGACATCGCCGGTGCATCACCTAATGTAAATAGGTGATGTCGACGCCTTAGAGTGGTCGCCTGGTTTCCAACACTGCTCTGAAACCAGGTGAGCACTCTGGGGCGATGTGTTCACATCACCCCATGTAACATGGCAACGGCGATGTTACAAGCGATGGGAGCTGTAGGCTCCCATGTTACTGGATCACCGCTGGGGTTTTTGGACACACCAGCGCCGATAGCGCCTGTAACATCGCCGGAGCGTTGCCTGAGGTATCGCCGTGTGTAACGCTGGCGGGGCACCAAAAACGTGCGCGCTCCCTTGCGTCTCTGGTGATATCTCCAGCGACCTCTCCAGGTGTGACGGTACCCTTAGGGTTATGGTCTGGAAGAAAGAACATGGGTACCTACATCAAAAGTAAAAGCCATTATTAGTGCATTCGTTACATGTGTTTCATAGAAGGTGGATACTGTCCTGAGTGTGTGTCATCCTGGGGAGACCTCTGGCGAGTCAGGAACCAGAAGGTCACATCGGCTTATTGTCCGCAGGACTTGAGCTAGTGTGTTTTGTCCTATTCCCTCTGTTTATCCTACTCCCGTGTTGTATTACTTATAGAGGTGAGGCTAGAATCCTTGCTAGCCAGTGCTCCAGCCAGGCTTAGTTCTGGGAGAGAGAGGGACTGGACATGTGATGTTAGGGAGCTCAGGGTTAGATACAGGTTAGTGTCAGGAGGTGACCCATCTCTCCTTTCCCCAACTCCAGGGCCTTCTATACCCTCCTTGTTGTTCCCCCTGTATTGAACCGCACGCTAGGCGTCCATACGCCCCAGTGTGACAATTTTCATGAAAACCTCCGAATAATGTGATTCAGAGAAAAACCTTTAGGGGTCCATCTACTTACAATAAAGTCTATTTTACATGTTTGTACACTTTGTACATTTGTCCAGAAAATACTGCCAACTAGAGGACACTCGCCACAGCACAGGCAGACCCAGGAGTCTCCTGATTGAACACATTGCAAAAAAAAAAAATCTTCCCTCATTCATGTGCAGTAAGGCCAGGGCCACACTTGCGTCTGCAATCCAGTTACTGGATCCAGTTTTTTCATTTTGAGATGTTGAAAAACACATGCGTTAACGCACCCATAGACTCCAATGCAAAAAACGCACTGCAAAAGTGTACAAAAGTGCAATCCATTTAACGCATTGGTGCATTTTCAAAAACGCATGCGTTTTTGTAACATGTGGGTCTATGGGAAACGCATGCCTTAACGCATTGTACATATAGGTAATGCAAGGGCTAAAAATGCTTCCAAATTGACAATGAACAAAACTGGATCCATTAACGGATCCAGTTAGCAGATGCAGGCTCCCAAGTGTGGCCCTAGCCTTAGCCATGTGGCCGCCAGCTTTGAACACCCCGTCTACTACTATGCATGCAGCCGCATGTGTCTAAGTCTGGCGGTAATATGATTTACCGCTCATGTGGCCGCCATCTTTCTACACTTGATCTGCAACTACGCATGACACACTGTACAAAGATGGCACCCAGTGGCTGCTTGAGCTACTGCGCATGCGACCACCATCTTTGTACTCCTGGTCCACTATTGCGCAAAGATGTCGGCGGTGTGAGTTACTGCGCATGAACATAGAAAAACTTTTTTGCGCAGTAACATACCCGGCTGCCGAGAGCACAGAGTGAAGATACACAATAATTGGAGACAGAGTGCATACAGGGGAGATACAGTACAAGAGGCAGAGAGCACACTGGGGGCAGAGAGCACAAGGAGAAAAAGAGAGAGCACAGGAGAAAGACAGAAGACAAGGGGAGACAGTGCACATGGGGGAAAGACAGCAAAATAGAAGAGAGAACACACAGATAGGGAAGATGGCACAAGAGGAGAGAAAGTATACAGGAGGGAGAGAGAGCACAATATGTTCTACAATCACCCGAGACAATACAATCGGCCATGCGTATATACCAATAATCTCAGTAGCACTCAACATATTTGATGTCACACTCATTACCTTTACCACTATTGCTCCATATGTAGCCATCCACACATGTAGTGGTCACTGGTCATCATATTTTACCTCACGATTAGGACCATTTTTTAATGTAGTTTGATTTGGTTTGCTTAAACTGTGAAAATATGCGACAACATGTGCTGGCCTAACAAATACACCCATGACATTGAAAATAAAGAAGCAGAGGCACTACGCTGAATGAAACACTGCACAAATAAGACAACAGCACATGAGTCCCCTCAGTCTAAAGCCATACATTTTTCACGGGAAGTCTATGATGCACCCTGGGGCCGTGGGGCACTCAGAGCCGGACGTTGGGTACTTCTTGGGGTCACAGGTCTCAAGGCCCAGCTCCGTGACCCTGGGGGATGGGCTCAAAGTTTCGGGAAGTTTGTGGCTTGGAAATGGTTGTCATGACGCCACCCGTGGTATGCAGCAATTAGTGGCCGCAGCTGCTGTACGAGACCTCTGGGGATGACGGGATGGCAGCTGTGATCGTTTTGCTCCCCACGGGTGGAGCGGGTCCTCAGGGCAACCGGTAGAGTCTATGGCGGTGGAAGGCCATTAGGGGGTGCAGGAATAAGCGCTCGGAATGATCAACAGACAGAAGGATTGAAGTTTCCATTAACTTTACTGGTAGAAGTAGCAGGTTCATCCAGGGTACCATCCACAAGGGATGTTAGGAGTCCGGGTGGCCTGAAAGCAAGTTGCGATTCTCCTCACCCGGTGAGTTCTGAGGCCTCCATGTTGCGCTACTCTTGGCGGGTCCTGGCAGCCTGTAGCAAAGCTGTGACCCTCTCCTCCTGCATTCAGTCATTTGACCTTATGACAGGCAGCTCGAGCCCTCTCTGGGTTATACTCCTCTTGCTGCTCTCCCTGAGCTCTCTAGTGCTGATGTGCCTCCTAGGCTTCATTGTGAATGAGATACTTGGAATCTCCCGCCCTCCGGTGTTGGCTGCTGGGCCTAGAGTCCCTCACAGCCTCGGACTCCGGTGTCCGCTCCTGGCGCTCTGCACTGGAGTGAGCCTGGTTCCTGGCTCTACTCCCCAGGCCTACTTCTACACTTCCTCAGACCCTCTCCTACAGACCCTTTACGCTGGCTAGTGATACCCTGGGGTACTCGGGTATCAGGCTCGGGGGGGTTTGAAATCTTGTGCTTTTTCTAGTGCGTGACAAGACGCTTCAGAGTGCATCATGTGATGCACTAGGAAAAAGCACGAGATTTAAAACACCGGCACACAGATGCCAGAGTTTGAGCAGCGCTCGGGGCTCCGTCATCATAGGGATGAATTTGCAGCGCTGTCGCAGCGTTACCATGCTGGTAACACTGTGTCAAGGCTCCCAAATTCTATGGTTTTAATGAAACCCCCCTGAGAGCAGCAAACAGCATAAATCTGACCCGGCTAGGGTATCATTTGCGTTATGACCTTAGCCTGACGCAGGCGCTAAATACTTAGAAATTTCAGCCGCAGCACATTGAGTTAACGCTATGCACTGTCAGACAACGGAGCCCCATAGAAATCCGATGTTTACCTTAGCAGCCAGCCACACACAAAGCTTCAGGAAGTGGAGCTAGGGTCACACTTGGAGGGTGACCCACGTTTCACATATCCGGTAAACGCACAGCAAAGCCTGCTGTAGCGCATAGCACTAACATCGAACACTACCCAGCAACGCTGCTCCATAGTAACCTGTAGTAGTTTACCTTGGATGCGGCCTCACACAGAACCCCAGGAAGTGCGCTTTAGATAAGCGCACAGGAAAATGTTGCAGACATTTTCCTGTGTGCTCAACTAAAGTGCCACTTCCTGAGGCTCTGTGTGAGGCCGCATCCAAGGTAAACTACGGGTTACTATAGAGAAGCGTTGCTGGGAAGCAATCGACATTAACGTCATAAGCTACAGCAGGCTTTACTATGCGTTTACCAGATCAGTGAAACGTTTGTCACCCTCCAAGTGTGACCCTAGCCTTACTGTGATTTTTTGAGGAAGAATGGACAAATCAACATAAGGGCAAGAATTGGTTTTACTTATTTTTTTACAGTGTTTACTTGTTTACCGTGCGGTATAAGTGATTAGGCAGCTTTTATTCTTCAGGTCAGTGAGATTAAAACACGCTAAAAAACACGTTATTTTTTGCAAAAATAAGCTAGCATTTATTTCATGTTGAAATGTTAAAAAACGCTAACGTTGACACTTCGATAGGCTCCCATGCAAAAAACGCATTGTCCAAGTGCAATGCGTTTGACGCTATGCGTTTTTGCCAAAGCACACAAAAACACGGTAAGCATCTTTTTTTGGTTTGTTTGCAAAAACACTAGCATTTTTTAATATTGGAGTCTATGGGAAATGCTTGCGTTAACGTATGGTACATATATGTACCATGCTTTAACATAGGCATTAACACTAGTGCTAAAAATAAAATGCCATAAAATGGCAAGGGAAAAAACAGCATCCTTTAAGGCATCCTGCAAATGGATGCATTCTCCCAAATGTGACCCTAGCCTGAGTGAAATCTCCAGGCATGCTGGAAGCAGTCTGGGCATGCTCAGTGTGAAATACTGATCCGGCTTTGCCGCATCTATCCGGGGCCAGACATGGCACCATTGATATCAGTGTGTCATTTTGATGTATTGCGCCGCATCTGGACGCATCTGAATTTTTGTTTTGATGCAAAATCCCAACATGATGCATCCAGGGGTGGCTCAAAACGACGCACTCGTCTGCATCCGTCAAATACGTGATGTCACCCGATGTCCCAGCAGCAACGTTAGTCCGCCTCCACGTGGTGTACCCTGGGTAACGCTAAAGGACTAACAATCTTGACGACCAAACAATCAAACTATATCTAGATATCCTGGTCAATATATTTTACATCATACTTGATAATCAACAAAGGATCAAATTTATGTAGATCCTCCCGGGGTTCTTCAACACCTTTGTTGAGAACATCTACCCTTGCCTTGGGGTACTCTGCCGCAGAATATTGTGCTCCAGTATGGTTGAATAGTTGTCATGAGAACGCAATCGACACCCAGCTGAACAACTCTATGCGCATAATATCTGGTGTTATGAGACCTACGCCCGGTTACCTGTTTTGAGCCATATCACACCTGCAAACCTGAGAAGACAAAAGCTCTTACTTAAAGAATACACCAAAGTAGTGAAATAATGAAAACCTCCCAATAAATCAAAATATGCAAGGTGTTCAAATAGGCTATGGTCAGACTTACGCCATGCATGCGCTAAAAGCCAGCTTTTTTTCATATCTAAATCATGAAAAATGCTAGCGTTAACGCATCCGTAGACTACCATGTTAAATATGCATTGCAAAAGTGCAATGTGTTTGACGCTAGGCGTTGACATTTTTTTTTTCAAAGTCCAAAAACGCATATGCGTTAACGAATGTGTGTGTGTTTTTAGGCAGCAGCTCAAAAACGCTGCTAGCTGCGTTTTTGGGGTGCTTTCAAAAAGCGCATACATTTTTTAACATTGGGCCCTATGGGAAACGCATGCGTTAAAGCATGGCACATATAGGCACCTGCGTTAACGCATGCATTAACGCATATGCGTTTTTCATGAAAAAATGACTAAGTCCCAAAATTTGCCAAAAACGTCCAGGACCTCAGGGGACACTATTGGCACTCTTAGAAAAACGCATCCGTTTTTCTGAGGGCTTAAAAATGGATTTGTATGTGTGAACAAGGCCTAAGGCTTCGGTCACACTTGGGATCATGCATCTGTTTACTGGATGCATTAATGGATCCGTTTTTTTTAAGTTGCCATTTTCATGTAATTTTTGCCTCAGTTAACATATGCATTAACGCTAGGTACAGTGCCTACAAGTAGTATTCAAACCCCTGCAGATTTAGCTGGTTGACACATGCGGAATTAACTTGGCATTGTGACATTTGGACTGTAGATCAGCCTGGAAGTGGGAAATTCACTGCAGCCAAAAAGATTTTTTAAATTATTATTATTTTTTTTTTTTTAAAGCGTTAAAAGTTAATTCAGAGGGTCATTTATTATTCAACCCCTCAAACCACCAGCATTCTGTTTGGTCCCCCTAAAGTATTAAGAAGTAGTTCAGGCACAAAGAACAATGAGCTTCACATGTGTGGATTAATTATCTCTTTTGTCAGCCTTTTCTGACTATTTAAGACCCTCCCCAAACTTGTGAACAGCACTCATACATGGTCAACATGGGAAAGACAAAGGAGCATTCCAAGGCCATCAGAGACAAGATCGTGGAGGGTCACAAGGCTGGCAAGGGGTACAAAACCCTTTCCAAGGAGTTGGGCCTACCTGTCTCCACTGTTGGGAGCATCATCCGGAAGTGGAAGGCTTATGGAACTACTGTTAGCCTTCCACGGCCTGGACAGCCTTTGAAAGTTTCCTCCTGTGCCGAGGCCAGGCTTGTCCGAAGAGTCAAGGCTAACCCAAGGACAACAAGGAAGGAGCTCTGGGAAGATCTCATGGCAGTGGGGACATTGGTTTCAGTCAATACCATAAGTAACATACTCCACCGCAATGGTCTTCGTTCCAGACGAGCCCGTAAGGTACCTTTACTTTCAAAGCGTCATGTCAAGACTCGTCTACAGTCTGCTCATGATCACTTGGAGGACTCTGAGACAGACTGGTTCAAGGTTCTATGGTCTGATGAGACCAAGATCGAGATCTTTGGTGCCAACCACACACGTGACGTTTAGAGACTGGATGGCACTGCATACGACCCCAAGAATACCATCCCTACAGTCAAGCATGGTGGTGGCAGCATCATGCTGTGGGGCTGTTTCTCAGCCAAGGGGCCTGGCCATCTGGTCCGCATCCATGGGAAGATGGATAGCACGGCCTACCTGGAGATTTTGGCCAAGAACCTCCGCTCCTCCATCAAGGATCTTAAGATGGGTCGTAATTTCATCTTCCAACAAGACAACGACCCAAAGCACGCAGCCAAGAAAACCAAGGCCTGGTTCAAGAAGGAAAAAATCAAGGTGATGGAGTGGCCTAGTCAGTCACCTGACCTTAACCCAATTGAAAACTTGTGAAGGAGCTCAAGATTAAAGTCCACATGAGACACCCAAAGAACCTAGATAACTTGGAGAAGATCTGCATGGAGGAGTGGGCCAAGATAACTCCAGAGACCTGTGCCGACCTGATCAGGTCTTCTAAAAGACGATTATTAGCTGTAATTGCAAACAAGGGTTATTCCACAAAATATTAAACCTAGGGGTTGAATAATAATTGACCCACACTTTTATGTTTAACATTTATTAAAATTCAACTGAGCATCATAACTTTTTGGTTTGTAAGATTTATGCTTCTGTTAATAAATCCTACTCTCGTTTGCAGTTTAAAGGCTCTAACTTATTTGCATCTTATCAAACCACCTAAATCTGCAGGGGGTTGAATACTACTTGTAGGCACTGTATATTTATGTACCTAATGTTAATGCTACCGTTAACGCATGCGTTAACGCATGGTACATATATGCCCATAGGGTCCCATGTTAAAAAAAAGTATGCGTTTTTGAAAAAGCACCAAAAAACTTTGCAAACCATGTTTTTAGCGGTACTAGCAAAAACGCATTGCACTGTTGCATTGCATTTGAGTCTATGGGTGTATTAACGGATAAATTTTTAGACATTTCGACATGTCAAAAACGGATCCAGTTAGCGGATGCATGACACAAATATGACCCTAGCCTAAGCAGCGTTTTTGGGGGCGTTTGAAAAACCACATACTTTTTTTTAGCATAGGAATCTAAGGGAAACACATGCGCTAGCACTAAAAATGAAAAAATGCCATAAAAATGGCAAGGGGAATAACAGGATCCTGTACAGCATCCTTCCAAAGGATGAAAGCTTCCAAATGTGAAATCCAATTAGGAACATTTTTAGACAAAAAAACTCACCGAAGTTTTGACACTTTTTTCTACCCCTTGCATCTAGCAGGTGGTTGCAAATTCCCCAGGAGGTAACACATGCGTCCAGACACCGGTGCTCAGTCCCCTGCAACCTAAAACATGGGGGCGGTTTGGGGCAACCAAACGACCTGCCATGTTAACAAGTAGGGGCTGGTGGTGAATACAGGCACATGGACACCATTAGGCCTCTGCCACTCACATCCAAGTGATGTATAGTGTCTGAGCAGCCTATTGATAATGCCTCCTTTTAGACCGGGGAGGCTGCTCAGCCCTGAAAATATGCATCACTGTGACAGACGCCCCCTAGAGGAAAACAACCTTAACTGCATTGGATAAAAAGATGCAAGTAAACACTATAATAAAGATGTAAGGTGTTAGTTGGGTATTTTGGCACCAGAATATCGTAAGCTCGTGACCCCCTTCAATGGCCCTTACACTCACGAGTCCCTAGCTATATGATAACTCATATAATTATATTTATACTGTATAATCCAATTAGGAACATTTTTTAGACAAAAAAACTCACCGAAGTTTTGACTCTTTTTTCTACCCCTTGCATCTAGCAGGTGGCTGCAGATTCCCCCAGGAGGAAACACATGCGTCCAGATACTGGTGCTCAGTCCCTGCAACCTAAAACATGGGGGCGGTTTGTGGCAACTAGGCGACCTGCCATGTTAACAAGGAGGGGCTGGTGGTGAATACAGACACATGGACACCATTAGGCCTCTGCCACTCACATCCAGGTGATACATAGTGTCTGAGCAGCCTATTGGTGACGCCTCCTTTTAGACCGGGCGGGCTGCTCAGCACTGAAAATATGCATCACTGTGACAGACGCTCCCTGTATTCACCACCAGCCCCTCCTTGTTAACATGGCAGGTCGCCTGGTTGCCACAAACCGCCCCCATGTTTTAAGTTGCAGGGGTCTGAGCACCAGTGTCTGGACGCATGTGTTACCTCCTGGGGGAATCTGCAGCCACCTGCTAGATGCAAGGGGTAGAGAAAAGTGTCAAAACTTCAGTGAGTTTTTTTAAGTTTCCAAATGTGACCCTAGCCTTATGGCCCCTTTACACGCAGCTGCAGGTGACAGGTTTTCCACAGGTAACTTACTGGTTGCAGTGAAATCATGGAGACATAGTTCCATTTGTACACAGCACCAAGATAGAACTATGTCTCAATGATTTCACTGCAACCAGTAAGTTACCTGTGGAAAACCTGTTACCTGTAGCTGCGTGTAAAGGGGCCATTACAGTGACAGAAATCAAGACATCCACTCATCTGAACCTCAATTACCCTGTATGAACACGATCTCAAGTCAGAAGAGAAATTGCGAGAACTTTGGATCAGTGCAGAAGACGGTCAGCTTCAAATATTTTCTCACTCACAAAATCCACCATTATGCTTCAATCTACCAAGGAAAGCCTAGGTCACTCATAAGGCCCCGTTACATGGCACGACATTGTTAACGATATCGCTTAAACGTCACGGTTTTGGAGTCATTCAAGCGACATCAATACGACCTCGTTGCATGTGACTCTGCAATGTTGTAACGATAAATCGTTGGATCGCTGCTCGCAGGCTTGAGAACATGTTCTCAAACCACACAATCAAAGATCAGCCAACCTGGTATATTGTTGTGTTTGACACCGCGATAACGATGTCATTCACATCAGTGAACAAGTATTGTTTGCTGGGTTGTGCGAATGCTATCTGCTCACTACATCATTGGTGCATCGTCCATGATATCTAGACGTGTGACATCTCACCAACGATGTGAAAACGATGTCGCAAACGACCGTGCACCCACGAGATCGTTAGTAAAATCATTTCAACATTGTGCCGTGTAACGGTACTTTCAATCATATCAGAACAAACTTTGGTGTCTGTGCAGATTCAAATGTATAAGTGGGGAAAATCAGACTCTCCTGCCTGTGACTATGGAGCTGACCCCCAAATAATTCAGCACATTGTTGAGGAGCGTCCCCTCAGATCTTTCACTGGGACAAGAATGATTTCTACAATGGATATGACAATGTTATTGCATACATAGAAAACCTTGATGTGGTGAATCGGCCACCAAACCTGGCAGCTCCACAGCGCCTCCTGTTAAACCCAGGTCAGTCAGAGAACTGCCTTAGAATAAAGAAGGGCCGCAGCTGCCCTGTCTATACTGGTTGACTACGGCACCTCTCAGTGAGTGTGGTATATTCCTTGTAGTCCTCAGCCAGAAGCATATATAATATCCTCCACCGCATCACTGATAGAGACCCTGAATAACCCCAAGCACAAATGCTGCTACTAGCTCCTCGTTTAATATAAGTCTGGTCCGTGATTGGGCTTATACTGTGTCAGGAACCAACCCAGGTAGCGTTAAATGAGCACACGGACGAGGAAATGCTTGATCAAGATAAAAAGAGCAACTCAAGATTAAATTTATATATTTAATCACACTAATGGTACACTAGATATATTTACAGTTATTATTAAGATGTTACAAATATTACAGTCAGTTAGGCAAATACAAGGATAAATGGAATACACAGAATTACACACACATGTGATCAGTTACCTTAATGCTGATGGCACCACAAGGGCGGCGTGATGCCAATCTGTTCCTTGGGTAATCTCTGGCTTTGGTGGAATAATGCCTCTTCAGAAGAAATACAATATGGAGATGGAGCAGATGATTTTTATACATTATGGGCTGACCCCGTTCTCCACCAATCTCACACCTCCGGGCTGTCTCACAACTCCCTCCCCTCTGAGTGGAGATATAGATATCCAAACTTTATTTTCTGCCCTAGCCTTGTCTGTGAGCATCCCCGACGGAAGACAATGCCTTCATATTTTCACATATGATTTTATCTTCGTCTGGATATGAAACATTAGTGAAAAGAGACAATCGCACACTCGTGTAGATTTGCAAAAAAGGTTTAGAGTCTTTTTTATTTGAGGAGCAGCGAGAAACAAACGTTTCGGTCCTTCCCAGACCTTGATCACGGTAGTTGCTGCAAGTTACAAGGTATACAAAATATATGGTCAGTATATACAGAGCAATATTTACAATATATACAATTCACAATGACAAGCCCAAAAAAAAGGTGTCAGTAGACACCTGTACTTCATATGACTATGTCTTTTGGATGATTATATGATATATTACATTTATTATATATAGGGCAAGGGAGAGGGGGTCTTCTTATGAGAGATAGTATAGTAACCCTTCTGATATTGACATAGTATACATATAGTAGGAAACGTGAGAGATTAAAAGAGGTGATTCAGGTTATCTATAGAGAAAATTATAAAATCAGTTACTCTCTTTTTTTCTTTTTTTCACATAGACTCCTATCTTGCTTTAGTTGTGGTTGTCCCACTGAGTTTTCTAGCTGTCATGAATCATATATAATGTTTAGAAACCTGCTGTTCAATCAATATTCATGATATATTGCAATAGTTACCTTTGAGGGTAGTAGGATAGAGGAGATCCTTGGACCCTGTTCTGGGGTGCCTGATAATAGGAGAACATATGGTATATCAGGAGGGTTCCTAAATAAACTATAGATATGGTGTCCATACATAGATATATAAGTATGTGGAGGCAATGCCTATAAGTCGTCTGCCATAAGCTATTAGTCCCATAATGTATTTCCATAGTGGTCTCACCTTGTTTCGTTTCAATTGTGGCCCGGTGCGGGGTATTTCATGGCGGTATGCGCAGTCTAGCAGCAGACCGGCCGCTCTATAAAGGAGCGAACCGGATCTGTCTGCGGACGCCGGCGCATGCACACAAGTGGCGGAAGTGTGTCACCGGAAGTTACCGCGCTAGTGTATCTCTTAGTTCCCATAGTGATGGTGCTGAGAAGGGCGGAAGTGCATCACTGGTGGTGACTGGACTGTCTGAACGCCCTGTTATTGAGGACATACAGGGGAGACTTGATTAAATTATTCAGCTAATCGTTCTATTCTTTAAATAATAGATAGGGATGGGCGAGTCTACTCGCTAGGACTCAGGACTCGGCGATTCTGAAGGTACTCGCAGGACTCGTTACTCGGCGAATCTCCCAGCTTGGACTCGCACAGTGACGAGTCCAATGGAATTCAATGGCAATAAGCTTGACTCTTCACAGATACCCGCTGTCAGCAGCGAGTCTGAGCGAGTCTACGATTCCGAGTCCTACGAGTCTACGATTCCGAGTCCTGTATACTGTATTCGGGAGTCGGACTCTCGAATACAGAATATGATTATGTTCCGAGTCAGCACAGCGTGCGTGTTAGGTCAGAAAACTTGTGAAGATAGCCAATCATAGTCAGTAATGGCATAGCAAAGTTGGTTGTGTCAGGACTATGATTGGCTGCTGTCCATCGTGATGCCTATGTCATGTATGACAGGCAAGGCAGTATATAAGGCTTGTCCCCGCCATTTTGGCCACATTCCTGAGACGATCTGACCTAGTATAGGGAGAGAGAGATATATGCTGGAGCAGATCAGGGATTGTCAGTGTAGGGAAGATTCCTTATATTAACCCAAAAAGCTCTTCTGAGAGCTAGGAGGAGGACAGAGTAGTGCTGTGTAGGCAGGAAGGCAGGCAGGGAGGGAAGGAAGGAGAAGCCTTACAGTGCACACAGGACGGACCTGATAGCTTAGCTTACTCACTCAGCTTTGCTAACAGCTGCAGTCAGAGGCTTAGCTGAGGTGCTGTTTCCTTTTTGTTTTTGCACCAGATCGATTTTTGTTCCTAATAAGCCATAGAGCGTTATTTTTTCTGTGGCAGACCAGTGCGTTGCTGCTCTCCTACCTTTAAATAGCACGTACACCACCTTAGGGCCCTTTCACATCAGCGTTTTTTTGAAATCGCGGCAGATGCGGTGAAAAAACCGCATCTGCCGCGATTACCGCATATCGGCTGCACTAGCGGCGCTGTTGCGGTTTTTGCCATGCAAAGTATAGGCGGACTTGCGGCAGGTGCGGCAAGTGCGGTTTTGCACTTGCGGCAGGTGCGGCCGCGAAAAAAACCGCGGTCAGCCGCGGTTTTTTTCACGGCCGCACCTGCCGCAAGTGCAAAACCGCACTTGCCGCACCTGCCGCAAGTCCGCCTATACTTTGCATGGCAAAAACCGCAACCGCGCCGCAAGTGCAGCCGGTATGCGGTAATCGCGGCAGATGCGGTTTTTTCACCGCATCTGCCACGATTTCAAAAAACCGCTGATGTGAAAGGGCCCTTAGGGAGTGTAGTGTGCGGCTTCACTGCCAAGTGTGAGCGCGCACACTTACCCCGCCAGCAAGTGACGCATACAGCAACACCAAACCACATCTCGGTGGCTGTGCGCACTTAAAACCAATTTTTTTAGGGAGTGTAGTGTGCGGTGTGTTTGGACTCGCACACTTTCAGAGACACATCAGCGAGTTGTAAATGTCATTATTCGCTATTACTCGGTTCCCTATTCATTAACATTGGACTCGCTGGACTCGCAACGAGTCCCGAGTCCTTGACTCGGACTCGTTGGGGTCTTGCGATTCCGAGTCTTTTAGGACTCGCCCATCTCTAATAATAGATACATTTTGGCCATGCTGTAGTCTGTATATTAGATAGTAGCAGGATTACATTAACGCTAGTTATTTTTATGAATAGGTGGAATACTATGTATGGAGTACGTATTAATGGACCAGGGGTTGTTTTAAATGGATATTCCTCTACAAATTTCAGATACATTCCAAAATATATAAAGAACATATATACCGAGATCCCCACAAAGTTTGTACAGGGAGGTCGGTATAGATACGTGTTGTGTTCATTTTACAATCTTCTTATGAGAGCCACACATAGATTCATATAAGTAATAACTTGTTCTCCCTTAGTGGTGGTTCCCACTTGTTAGATGTGGATAATGTTCTTTGTGGAGAAATCCTGTTGGAGAAAACTTAATAGCAGATAAAGCACAGGGGGTCTTAACCCGTAGTCCATACCTATATATATCATGTTATTATAAACTATACTTCTATGTTATATATCTATAAATATACCACCACAAACTACAATTTCTTACCCTCCTGGTGCACGACTATAGATAGACAAGATGGTGAAGTAATCACGTTTCCTTAGTAAAGAAGGAGGTTATGTTAAGTTAATATTTCATAATAATATTATCAACAAGTTGCTGCTCCTGTCCTAATTTATATAGACCAAGCACTGGCATTGAAAAGTAGTAGACACCAGACACAGTGAGTCAGATGTACACCCTTCCTTGGTCAGACCCAAGCTCCAAGTGTCTGTTTATTATAAGACATTAGGTTTTTGTTCAATAAGGGGCTTGGTCAGCCCTACTCAGATGTATTCATTGGTCAGTGGGTTAGTCCATGGGCAATAAGGGGCTCGGTCAGCCCTACTCAGATGTATTCATTGGTCAGTGGGTTAGTCCATGGGCGGATCCATGAGGTCATCAAGGGGTGTAGTCTTGATCGAGTATGTTATTCTGTGATTGGTCAGTCTTTCCTGACCTCCAGCTTCGATGATTGGTCAGTCTTCTTTGGACTCCATCTTGCTCTCAGCACATGGTGTGATGTGGCAGGAAATGGCAGCCATGTTTAAATCACAACTTATACAATGTAAAATAATACACTCTATAGATCATTTCTCCCATGCCCTTATATCTTAAGGTTAATTAAGTATTTGATCCTATGGCTCTCCTCAACAGTTATAAAAAAGAAACATTAGTATCAGGTCAAATCGGCCAGTTTATTTCCCTGTTCAGTCCTTTAGGATTCAAAGTTTGTAATGTATAGATCCAGACGCTTTCCCTGGTTTTCAACAGTTGTATATGGTTACCACCCCTGCGAGGTCTAGTGATCTGCTCAATTACTTGGTATCTCAACTGGGAAACTGAATGTTTCTTCTCGTTGAAATGATGTGGAATAGGTAGCCAATTATTTTCACATCTGATCGTAGATTTATGACTAGCAATCCTGTCTTTTATATGTTGAGTAGTCTCGCCAACATATAGCAAGCCGCAAGGGCATTTGATTAAGTATACCACATAGTTAGAATTACACGTATGGTATCCCTTTATCGGGTATGATTTACCTGTTTGTGAGTGTGTGAAGTGATCAACCTTGACGACATTTGAACACGCTGCACAATTGAGACAAGGAAATTTACCTTTTTGTTGTGTGTTCAAAACAGTTTGTGTTGATAATCTTGTATTACTGCTAATGTCTGCTCTGACTAGAGAGTTTTTTAGATTCGGGGGTCTTCGTTTACACATTAGTGGAGGATTTTCAAAAGCATAAATTTTTGGATATGCCTTTTTCAGTAGAGGCCAATGTTTTTTGATAATGTTGTATATTTTGGGCATTGTTGGATGATGGGTATGCACAAAGGGAACCCTCTCTGTTTTGACCACAGGGGATGGTGAATCTTCATGATTTAAGATTTGTTCTGTTTCTGATTGGATAAGATCCTCTGGGTAGTTTCTTTCGCGGAATTTGTCACTCATCTCCTGTAGTCTCAACATAAGTGAGTTCTCCTCTGATACTAGTCTTGCTACTCTCTGAAATTGGGATCTCGGTAGACTATTTTTTATGGAGCGGGGGTGGCAACTATCGAAACGTAATAAGCCGATGCGGTCTGTAGGCTTCTTATAGATGTCTGTACCTAGGCTGCCATTCGTTCTTTTAAAGACTCTGGCATCTAGAAAATTAATTTCTTTTGAATCATGTTGGAGGGAGAAAGTGAGTTCAGGTCTTATCTTGTTAATATCTGTGAAGAACAACTCCAAGTCCTTGAGGTTGCCTTTCCAAACGCAAAAAATGTCATCAATGTAGCGTTGCCAAGTTATGGCATTCTTTTGAAACATTGGATGTGTATATATATATACGATATGTGTTTTCAAAAGTATCCATATATAGGTTTGCATAGGCTGGGGCCATATTGGCCCCCATCGCGGTCCCACGTGTTTGCAGAAAGTAATCATCTTGAAAAAGAAAAAAAAATTCTTTTAAAACCATTGATAGCAGATCCAGACATAGCTGGACTTCATCTTGAGAGAAATCTGCTTCTAGAAGTGCATTTTTAGCTGCAAAGATACCTTTGTCATGGTCTATGGAGGTGTAGAGGCTATTTACATCAAGGGTTAATAGTATACGATCTGGGGGAACCCTACATAGTGTTTTAAGTTTGGTAAGAAAGTTGCTTGTGTCTAAGATAAAGAATTTTGTTTTTTGTGCCAATGGAGTGAGAACTTTTTCAAGAAAAATTGAAAGAGGTGATAAAATGGATTCCGTGGAGGCCACTATGGGCCGTCCAGGTGGGTTATTTAAATTTTTGTGGATTTTCGGTAATATATAGATAACTGGTGTTATGGGGTCTGACTTGGTTAGGAATGTTACAGTTTTTTTTATCTAGGATATTCTTTGTCATATACATTTGTAAAATTGTCTTTATTTTACTCTTGATTGTATTTGTAGGATTACTATCGATTTTTTTATATCTCTCAGAATCATCTAATTGTTTGTGAATCTCATTGATATAGTCAGAGGTATTCATAACCACTTTGGCATTCCCTTTATCAGCTGGTTTGATTGTAATATCCTTGTTGTCTTACAGTGAGTGTAAGGCTTGGCGCTCTACAAGAGTGATATTGTTGCGAATGGGATAGAAACCTAATTTGTGTTCATTCAAATGTTCTTTAACATCCTGTTCGATTAGAGAGATGAATGTCTCTGTTGCATTGTATTTCTTAGGTGCTATGAAGTTACTCTTATTGCGTACTCCTAGTGAAGAGATACTAACTGTTTTTTGTGTCTCAGGGGTAATGGTACCTTTACACGCCGCCACAACAGGATGCATACAACCCGCTACAGGCTACAAATGTAGCTTGTCGCGCCAATATCGCCCGTAGTAGCGGCGTGTGAAGACGGGACGACACAGCCGGCTACAGATACCTCTGTATCCGTGCACTGCCCATAAACAGATGGCTACATCGCCGATTGTAGCGAGCTGTATCGGCGTGTAAAGAAGCTACAGAAGGGAACTCTGGACACCCGGCGATGTAGCTGCAATGTAGCTAGGGCGTGACCCAGGCTCCGTGTTACCGCGCCCCATCTGCGATCATTGGTGGAAGATGGTGCGGTCCGATTGGTTGTCGGCGCACAGGGCGGCATATTTAAGGAGCTGACGAGTCACACTACACAATTGCTCGAGCGTCAAATATTAATCAGCCTCCTGCGATGCCTAGCCAATCATGGTATTATTGATTTGTCCTATCAGCGTACGGACGTCTCGTAATCCACAATTGTAGCACGCCTATGTGCTGTCCCTGCTGCACCAGGTACGCCCATAGTAGCTGGTTGTAGCGGTGTGTAAATGAGCTACAGATGGCTACTTGCGACACCCGGCGATGTAGCTAGCTGTAGATGTAGCGTAGCGTAGCGCACCTTGTGGCGGCGTGTAAAGAGGGTGCGTTTCCCGTTGGTAACCGTTCGGGCGTGCTCGTGCACGTGAAGTAGCCGTTGGTATCCATCCTGTTGTGGCGGCGTGTAAAGGTACCATTAGAGTTATCTGACCTGTCTGTGCTGATCCAAAATGCGTCTTTAACCTAATGGTTCAATAAAAATGTTGTAGATCCCTTTCAAGGTTAAAAGAATCCCATCTAGGTGTCGGGCAAAAAGTTAAAACCTTATTCAATGCTTCAAATTCTATTGGGGAGAGAGTATATTTCGAAATATTCACAATCAGGTTGGGATCCTTACCTGTGATCTGGTCCGCATTCTGGGTTGACCTCCGCCTCCTTGACCTCCTCGTGGGGTACCTCTTCTTTGGTATGGGCCTAAAAAAGGAACTCCTCTCCTCTGGCCTGAGCCGAGTCGCTGACAGAACTTGGGCATTGGGGTTGCTGTGGGGCTCTTTGCCAGGGTCTTGGTATATATGGAGCGGGTTCGTTCCATTTATATATTTTATTTAGGTCGTAGTCTTCGGTGTCCCTCTGAAATTTTTGACATTTTCTTTCTTGTAGAATCCTCCTATAGTTGGCTATGGATTCGTTGACTCTGTTCTTTAATTCAGCCAAGTCGTTAGATGTAAAGGAGCTCTTTTCTTTTGTTTCTGAAATTGCGGTTCTCAGATGCTCTATAGTCAGGGCAATGAGGTCAAATGAACATTTATTTAAAATCTGTTGGAACTTCTTACAGTATTCTTCGTTCTCTGAAAACAGGATTGGTCGCAAATTGCTCCTTAATCCCCGGGGTATCTTTTTCTGGCGGTAGTACTCTGCTAGTGCTCTGCAGTGTAAGTCAAAAGAGACAAACTTCCGTCTTTCTCTCTCAAAGTCCATCGCTCTCAGATCCTTGCTTGGTATCTGTAGGAACTCAGTGGATTCCGTGACTTGTGCCACGATGTTGTCTCGGGCAGTGTCATCATAGGTGAAAGAGTCAGTTGACATCAGTGAGGCTCTGGTGCAACAGCCAAGATCCAACGTTTATATTATGATTAGAAGGCGTGCACTCTGAGGCTTATTTCACTAGTTGAGGTGCCGATTGAGGGTCTGATGAACCCGCGTTTAAATTAGTGAAAAGAGACAATCGCACACTCATCCAAAAGACATAGTCATATGAAGTACAAGTGTATACTGACACCTTTTTTTGGGCTTGTCATTGTGAATTGTATATATTGTAAATATTGCTCTGTATATACTGACCATATATTTTGTATACCTTGTAACTTGCAGCAACTACCATGATCAAGGTCCGGGAAGGACCGAAACGTTAGTTTCTTGCTGCTCCTCAAATAAAAAAGTCTCTGAACCTTTTTTTGCAAATCTACACATGAGTGTGCGATTGTCTCTTTTCACTAATTTAAAAGCGGGTTCATCTGACCCCTCAATCGGCACCTCAACTAGTGAAATAAGCCTCAGAGTGCACACCTTCTAATCATAATATGGATATGAAACATGACTATTCTGAGAGCAGCCTACTAGCCAATATTACGTTTAAATGGCTTACAGTCATCATACATTCATATAAATATAATATGACCGTCTAGATATGTAGATTTCATATTTACATTCAACATTATCACAGGATGGACGGCTTATGAAATATTAAAAGTTATAACTCGTCTACTCTCAAGGTGCTGTCACACAGCACGATCTGGCCAGTGATGTCGGAAGCGATGCGCGGGTGCCCCCTCGCTTCCGACATCGCTGGCCAGCTGTCACACAGCATCGCTGCGGCCGGCGACACCGCAGCGATGCGGAGGGTGACATCGCTCGCTGGGCTGGGCTCAGCCAAGCGAGCGATCTGCAGCAACGCTGCGGTATAGGCTGGATCTCCGCCGACATCGCTCTGGCGATGTCACACGGCGCGATCCAGCCTTATCGCAGGTCGCCGGTTGACAGGTTTACGGTTCTTCCCGTAAACCTGTCAACCTGCGACCAGCGATAAAATGTGGTCGCGCCGCTCATTTACACAGCGCGACGTCGCTAGCGACATCGCTGATACGTCACTTTTTCGGCGATGTCACTAGCAACGTCGCCAGGTGTGACACCACCTTTAGTCTAGCTGGCTGAAAGGATTTTCCCCTCCACTTGTGATACAGGGAAATTAGATTTGCCACTTCTGCAATTCCCAGCAGGGAATCATCCGTTGGATAATGGCTGGGTACAAAGTGTCATCTAATCTCCATTTCCTAGGAAGCTCCATACACCTGGCTACATGACATTTCCCTAGCTGATTAGCATATCACAGGTGAGGAAGAGCCCTTTTGTGTGGCCTGTTGGCATCGACCATTTTCCAGAAATAGATTGCCTCTGGCTTCCAAGGGTTGGGGCTTACCTCTTTATGAGTGAGATGTGTCTTATCTGAACAGATAACTATTGCTTTCTGGGACGAATAGAATCTGGGGAATATAGCAATATTCCTTACAAATTTTGCTTAATCATTATATCAAATATTGCTAATCATCACACTTGATATCCGACTCTGATTTCTGTTCCTTTGTTCCTTTCAATCACTGTTTATTGTTCGTCATTAATTCTTATATGATGTTAAAATATATGTCCAGCAATAGGAATATTGGGTTGTGACCCCATTTTAAATATAGGGACACATGCCTGATCAGGAGGCATCAGGATTTAGATAGATACTAACACAAGACAAAAAAAAAATGCAGCTGTGAAACCACCCCTAGCTAGTGTGACAGTTTTGTACAGTACATCATGTCATTGCAGAAACGGCGATACCAAATATGTACTTTATTTGTTCATTCTTTTACATAAATATAAGGCTAGGGTCACACTTGGAAGTGCAATTGCGTTTGCCGCATCCACATCCAATCGCAATTGCATTAACACTTAATTTTGACACATTTTGTGTCCCTAAGCCGAAATCCGGCAACTGAATTGCTCTGAATGTGGCTTGCTTGCTATAATGGGCTCCCACGGAAGCTAATGCGGCTGCCGCAAGGCACATGTGAATGCCTGCGGCAGCCGTATACTTTGTTCATCCCTGCTGCCGCAGGGATGAACAAAGGTTTAATGTTAATAATAGATGTGGGCAACATGTCTCTAGAGGGTGCCCACATCCCCCTAGAGACATGCTGTCCACTCAGGTGGGCATGTGTGGGGTTAATCTGGGCATTTATAGTATTGCCGGCTATTGTCTGCATTTTCAATTTTATGAATCAACTCAGCGGCTCCTCGCTGTGTAGTAGATACAGTATGTAATGTACGTACTGTATGAACTGCTAGCCTTGGTCCTGAAAGCATTAACATTAGGTCTATGGGCAGCGCACCGCCATAAACCTATTGTTAATGCTTTCAGGAACATGGATAGCGGCTCATACAGTACGTACGTTACGTACTGTATCTACTACACAGCGAGGAGCCACCAGGTTCATTCATAAAATTGAAAATGCCGACAATAGCCGGCAATACTATAAATGCCCAGATTAACCCCTCACATGCCCACCTGAGTGGACAGCATGTCTCTAGGGAGGGTGGGCACCCCCTAGAGACATGTTGCCCACATCTATTATTAACATTTAAGCCTTTGCTCATCTCTGCGGCAGCAGGGATGAACAAAGCATACGGCCACCGCAGGCATACACACGTGCCTTGCGGCAGCCGCATGGGCTGCCATGGGAGCCCATTATAGCAAGCCTGCTGAGGTTTGCAAACCACTGCGAAAACTGCAGCCTGCATGATTTTTACTGCAGGCTGTAATTCCGCAAGCGGTAACCGGATTACATGTAGTGCAATCCGGTAACTATAATGGGCTCCTATGGGCTACGGTTTCTGATCCAGTTTTGAGCACTTTTACTGCTCAAAGCTGGATCAGGATCCGCAGTGCCATGCCGCAAGTGTGACCCTAGCCTAAGTATTTATTGCTATCATTTTTTATTCTTTTGTTTTTTACTTTGTGATTTTTAAAAAATATTTTTACAATTTTTTATATCTTATTTTTTAACCTTTTTTTTTTACCTAGTCCCAGGATGGGACATTGTCTTTCTCGGCCCTAATCGATAATGTAATACTCTTTAATTCTTTTACTATGCAGAGTATTAGATCACTGAATCAGACACAGGTTAGACCGCATAGGCCACCATACCTGGGTGACCCCACGGGCATCATTCAGCCCAGCATTACCAAGGAGACTATCATCACAACGCTATCGCATTTTGTACTAGCACAATAACTGCAGAGATCTAAACCTCAGGCATTAACATCAGCACAAAACTTCTGTGACAGGTTCATGATATTCGTCCTCGTGCCTTAAAATCTGTTTACAAGGCTTAGATTATAAACCACAAATGTGTGTTGGCTTGAGTGTTGTAAAATATACAGTCACTAGATTCCAGGGCAGTGGAAATGCATTCTGTAGAAGGACCAACAACGCATCTGTGTCTGGTAGTCTGATTGAAGAATCTACATTTTTTAAATGCTAGGATGACTTTACCTGTCTGACTGCATTGTGAAAACTCTAAAATTTGGTGTTGAAGGGATAGTGCTATGGGCTTGTTTGTCTCCAGTTGGCCGTAGCCTCTTAATTCAAGTGACATTTGGACAACTGTAGCTTCCAAATTTGAGAGAACAGTTTGTGTAATGTCGTTTTCAGTACCATTATTGAATAGATACACTGCACACTCTTAAATGCAATGTGAAGGTTTATTGTTGTGCCCAAAAAACAAGAACATTGCGGCAGGATGTTTCACTATGGTAACACTTTATTCATATGTGATGTTTTAACTATATAAAAGTCGTTTTTAAATACCGTATATACTCGTGTATAAGCCGACCCGTGTATAAGCCGACCCCCTACTTTTGCCCCCAAAACCTGGGAAAATCTATTGACTCGCGTATAAGCCGAGGGTGGACCCCAGCACAGGTTTACAGCCCCCAGCAGTGGTATACAGGCCCCAGCAGTATGATATACAGCAGCCCCCAGTGGTATATACAGCAGCTCCCAGTGGTATATACAGCAGCCACAGTGGTATATGCAGCAGCCCCCAGTGGTATATACAGCAGCCCCCAGTGGTATTGCAGCCCCTATATACAGCAGCCCCAGTGGTGTATACAGCAGCCCCTATATACAGCAGCCCCAGTGGTATTGCAGCCCCAGTGGTATTGCAGCCCCAGTGGTATTGCAGCCCCAGTGGTGTATACAGCAGCCCCTATATACAGCAGCCCCAGTGGTATTGCAGCCCCAGTGGTAGTATACAGCAGCCCTAGTGGTATACAGCAGGCCCCCAGGGGTACATATAGCGGCCCCCAGGGGTACATATAGCAGCCCCCAGGGGGTACCCAGCAGCCCCCTGGGGGTACCCAGCAGCCCCCAGGGGGTTTATACAGCAGCCCCCTGGGGGTCCCCAGCAGCCCCCAGGGGGTTTATACAGCAGCCCCCTGGGGGTACCCAGCAGCCCCCAGGGGGTATCCACAGCCCCCAAATGCTGGCACTCGCTGGCAAGGGCCCCCCCCCGCTTCTCTTACCATTCCGGTCTTCTGATCCGTGCCGCTCCTCGGTGCTCCTCGCTGCTCCGTCCGTCCTCCTACATCCGGGATCCCCAGCCGTCGCGCGATGACGTCATATGCCTGCGACGGCTGGAGATCCCGGATGTAGGAGGACGGACGGACGGAGCAGCGAGGAGCACCGAGGAGCGGGCGGATCAGAAGACCGGAATGGTAATATAAGCGCCCTGGGGGGGGGGGCCCTTACAAGGGGGGACAGTGCCAGCATTTGGGGGCTATATGCACTGCTTCCCCCTGCGCTGATTGACAGGGGGAAGCAGTGCATATTTAATGAGCGGCCCCACGTGACGGGGCCGCTCATACAGCAGCCCCCCCCCCGCCTCCTGCAGCCTCCACGGCCCCGGACACAGCCCCCACCTACCATGTACCGTATATGACCCGTGTATAAGCCGAGGGGTAGACTTTTCAGCCCAAATTTTGGGCTGAAAAACTCGGCTTATACACGAGTATATACGGTAGTCGCTGAGTATAGATAGCCTTAGAACTAGAGGCATAAATAAGAATAATTGGTAGTCCATGTTGGACCAAAATTATAGGTACACTGGCGTAAAGCACAGGCAATGGAGTAGCTAAAATTGCTGTAGAATGTCCAAGAGGAGTATTGGTCTCAAAGGGTGCTGTGCAACATCTTTAAGAAGTCCTAATGGGGTAACATTCTGTTATAGTACTGTTCAGCACCTGTATGAAATTCTGACACAGTATGGCACAGTATGGCACAGCGCTGTGCAGCACCTTTAGGGTACCTTTACATGCCGCAACTTTTCGGAGGCAACCTAACGTGCGCGTGCACATTTTTCATGGTTGCCTCCGAAGGCGCATTTACACGCCGCAATTTCGCCCTCAACCTAAGCCGATGTGTCGTCCCTGAAGTTCCCACACCAACAGTGGGAAACATCCGGTTGACTCCCGACGCCACTTCACACGCCGCAATCCCCAAAGGAATGTGGACATACAGTGGCGTAACTAGAGTCTGGTGGGCCCCGGTGCGAAATTTTGACCTGGGCCCCCCCCCACCAGGGCCTGACTGGGACCAAAAAGCAGCCCTGGAAAAGAAGCCCCATCAGCCCCAATACGTAAATTTTGCTTTTACCCTGTTGTGGCCCTCACCCCTTTCTTAAAGAAGTTATTTGAAGAGCCACATGTGAAAGGTTCAGCAGAGGGAATAATCAACCACAGCTCCATTTACATGGTGCTCTTCAAAGCTCCATTTCTCAGGATTGTGGGGTCCCAGTGGTCAGACACACAGACACACAGCCAGCCACACACAGAGCCACAGCCAGTCACACACAGAGCCACAGTCAGCCAGCCACACACACAAAGCCAGCCACACACACATACACACACAGCCAGCCACAGCCAGACAGCCACACACAGCTAGCTACATAAACAGCCACCAGCCACACAGACAGCCACACACAGACACAGCCAGCCACATAGACAGCCATCAGCCAGCCACACACAGATGCAGCCAGCCAAACACATACACAGTCACACACAGCCACACACAGACAGCCACACACAGACAGCCACCAGCTACACACAAACAGCCACACACAGGTGCAGCCAGCCACATAGACAGCCACAGCCAGCCACACATCCAACCAGCCACACACAGCCAGCCACACAGCCACACACACACACAGCCATACAGTCAGCCACACAGCCAAGCAGCCCAGCCACACACAGCTCCAGCCACACACAGACACACAGTCAGCCACACACAGCCAGCCACACACAGCCATCCACAGCCATGCTGCTCCAGCCACAGCCAACCCAAGCCAGCCACATGGCACCAGCCACACACAGCCAAGCAGCCCCAGTCACACACAGCAGACACACACAGCCATCCACAGCCATGCTGTTCCAGCCACAGCCAACCCAAGCCAGCCATGTGGCACCAGCCACACACAGCCAAGCAGTCCCAGTCACACACAGACACAGTCAGCCACACACAGCCAAACAGCTCCAGCCACACACAGGACACAGTCAGTCACACAGCCCCAGCCACACAGCCATTCAACATCAGCCACACACAGCCAGACACACACAGCCATCCACAGCCATGCAGCTCCAGCCACAGCCAACCCCAGCCAGCCACGTGGCACCAGCCACACACAGCCAGACACACAGCCCCAGCCACACACAGACACATAGTCAGCCACACACAGCCAGCCACAGCCACACACAGCCAGCCACGCAGCCTCAGCCACACAGCACAGCGCCAGCCATACAGCCAACTAATGCATAACATTTTGAGGATAACCTGGTGTTGGTGAAGTCCTATTATGGAGACAGTATGAGGCACAGTATAGGACATAGTATGGGGGCACACAGTGGGGAGGGGGGCACACGCAGAACATTTGAGTCTGACCTGGCGTTGGTGAAGTCTTGTTATGGGGCACACAGTATAGAGGTGGGCGGCACAGTATGGGGGAGGAATCAGTATAAGGGTGGGGGGCACGCACAGTATTGGAGAGGGCACAGTATGGGGGGCACACAGTATAAGGGGGTGGGCACACACATGCACAGTATGGGTAGGGGGCACAGTATAAGGGGTGGGCATGCACACAGTATGGGTAGGTGGGCACAGTATATGGGGCACACAGTATAAGAAGGGGGCACAGTATATGGGAGGGTATTAGTAGATGGGGAGGCACAGTATGGGAATGGGGCACACAGTATATGGGGCACACAATATAGGGGGGTACAGTATATGGGGTGGGCACGTACAGTACATGAGGTGGGCGCAAAGTATATGGGGAGGGCACAGTATGGGGGCACACAGTATATGGAGAGGGCACACAGTATATGGGGCACACAATACAGTCTCTGACCTGGCGTTGGTGCAGTCCTGGTACAGAGTCTTGAAGTCTCTCCTGGGGATCAGCTTGCTGTGGTTGATCCCGAGCTGGATGGCCCCCAGCCCCCGCAGCATCTGCAGACAGATGAGCTCCTGCCCAGATCCAGCACAAAGGACGCGACCCGCACCCTGTGCTTCTCCACCATCCGGCATTCACTGCTGCCCCCGGGAGCCAGGCTGTATGCGCCCAGCAGCAGAGATTCCCGCGGGCTCAGCATTGCAGGAGGAGGGGCGGACATGGCCATGCTCGGGCTCCCGGAACAAGCAGCACTTAGGAGGAGAGGAGGGGCGGGCACAGAAGCAGGAAGTGAGCTCTCACTTCCCGTCCTCCCTCCTCTCCGGCCGGCACTATCGCGGTCGCGGTGGCCGGCTGTCAGCACGGGCCACGGGGCCCCCCGGGGGGGTGCGAGCCCCCGGGGGGTGCGGGCCCCCCCTGGGGGCGGGCCCGGTCGCAGTTGCGACCGCTGCGACCGCGGTAGTTACGCCACTGTGGACATACATGTTCAGCACCGCAAGAACAGAGGTGAAACAGACTTGTTTATTCCGCGCCCCAAACACGCTGATTAGACAATGCAATATCATCATTATTGGCCAGCCTACGCAGGAAGGCTGGCTAATACATGACACCATTGCAATTGTGTAGTGTGAATGGACAGCTCTTCAAATATGTCGCCCTGTGAAGGGACAGCCAATGGAAATACAGTAGCCGCCGCCAATGATCGCTGGGGGACAGTCTCCAGCACGCTGTGGCACGCCTCCGGGAAATCAGTAGGCGACGCTGATTCCATTCCTATCACCCCTTCACACGCCAGAAGCAGGGAATTTCCCCTTCATGGTTGCCTCTGGTTTTGGAGCAGTGCTCTGAAATCGCAACCGGGCGCAACTTTCAAAAACACCACCTGATTCCCAAATACACGTCGCAATTTCGTAGCAATTTTACGGCGACAGTGACGGGGCTCCGAATTGCCTCTCAGTTTTCTCACCGCAGTTGCGGTGTGTAAGGTACCCTTAAGAATTCCTAATGGGGTATGAGTGTATTATAGTGGTGTGCATCACCTATAAGAAATCCTAAAGGGGTAAGATTCAGTTATAGTGCTGTGCAGCACCTGTATGAAATCCTGACAGGGTATGAAGTCCTAATGGGGTATGAATCTGTAAAAGTGCTGTGCGTCACCTCTAAGAAATCCTAATTAAGATTTTTTACAGGTGCTGCACAGAACTATTTCAGACTTATACTCCTCTTGGACATTCACCAGCAATTTTGCCTACTACTTTGCCCATCCTTTATGCTGGTGTACCTATGCCTGTGGTCCCATACGGACTTCCAATTAATCTTATTTGTGTCTCTAGCTCTATGGATAACTATATTTAGTGACCATTTGAAAAGCACTTTTATGTAGTTGAAATGTCACATATAAATATAATGTTGCCATAGTGAAGCATACTGTTGCTGCTTCTTTTTTTTGGGGGGCAAAACAATATATTTTCACATTACATTCAAGAGTGTACATTATATCTATCTAATTTGTGACCGGAAGCTACTCCTATGGCACTAGCATCTCAAAGAATCATTTTTCTTCTTAAGTTGCATTATAACTATGCCCCTGTGCATAACAAAAGGTCCATAGAGGCATGATTGGGTAAGTTTGGTGCAGAAGAACTTGCCTGGTCCTCACATAGCCCTTGGCCGTACAAAGTGGGATAGAGATTGCTAACCTCACATCCATCATCAGTGTCTTTAGCTGCAAAAGGAGGTCCAACTCCTGTGGATTTATAATGGGCTGTCATGAAAGGTCTTGTAGCTGTAATGAGAACATATCTCACCTTTGCCCATAGGATGTATTTTGAGATGCAAAATGAATGATCTGATAATACAATACTCTTACAAAAATTCAAAATTTATCAACAAGTATTTAATTCATTTTTTACGTGATTGTGAAGTAAAACAAGTCTGAGTAGTGTTTTTCCAATATAGCTACTAGTTTACAATTACCGTATTTTTCGCTTTTTAAGACGCACTTTTGTTCCCCCAAACTGGGGGGGAGAATGGGGGTGCGTCTTAAAAAGCGAATCTAAAAAAAAAAAAATTAAATATTACCGGTGGAGGGGTGGTGAGGGGTGCGGCGGCTTAGCGGCAGCTTCCGGTGGGTGGGAGGCACAGCTGCAGGACCGGAGCAACGGAGATCTACCGGCTGCAGCGTTTGGTGGGCGCCGCCATGTTTTCTGTGCAGTAGCTGGCCGGTAGAGGTAGAAACCTCAGTTGGCCGCCTGTCTCCACTATGGCGGCGGCCATTTTGTTGAAGCCTCTACTGAATGCAGCCGGCCACAAAAAACATGGCGGCTCCCACTGCTCGCTCCGGTCCTGCAGCAACAAGGTGGGAGACACCAGGAAGACATGTGCCAGTTGTGCAGGGGATGTGTGCCCTGCTCCAGGGGATGTGTGCCCTGCTCCAGGGGATGTGTGCCCTGATCCAGGGGATGTGTGCCCTGCTCCAGGGAATGTGTGCCCTGCTTCAGGGAATGTGTGCCCTGCTCCAGGGGATGTGTGCCCTGCTCCAGGGGACGTGTGCCTTCAATGGGGGACGTGTGCCAGCTGCAGGGGACATGTGCCTTCAATGGGGGATGTGTGCCTTCAATGGGGGACGTGTGCCAGCTGCAGGGGACGTGTGCCTTCAATGGGGGACGTGTGCCAGCTGCAGGGGACGTGTGCCTTCAATGGGGGATGTGTGCCTTCAATGGGGGACGTGTGCCAGCTGTAGGGGACGTGTGCCAGCTGCAAGGGACGTGTGCCATCAATGGGGGACATGTGCCAGCTGCAGAGGATGTGTGCCAGCCGTAGGGGATGTGTGCCAGCCGTAGGGGACATGTGCCATCAATAGGGGACACGTGCCAGCTGTAGGAGACGTGAGCCACAAAATAGACGTGCCAGCTGTAGGCGATGTGTGCCAGCTGTACTGGACGTGTGCCATCAATAGGGTAAGTGTGCCATCAATAGGGGACGTGTGCCATCAATAGGGGACGTGTGCCATCAATAGGGGACATGTGCCATCAATAGGGGACGTGTGCCATCAATAGAGGACGTGTGCCATCAATAGGGGACGTGTGCCAGCACTGGGGGACATAGGACAGCACAAGGGGGCTAATTATAGGATGAAGGGGCTATATCCCAGGATGAGGGACCATGTACCAGGATGAGGGGGGCTATAAGGGACATATACCCGATATGATTTGTAAGATGGACACTGGCATTGTAAGATGGACCCCATTTAACATTAAAAATTATTTTTTTCTCTTTTCCTTCACCAAATTTGGGGGTGCGTCTTATAATCAGGTGCGTCTTATAAAGCGAAAAATACGGTATTTTGACCTGTAAAAGAAGATGTTATTTTAAGCTGCAGAATACGGTTGAAGCCATTAGTCAACTCTCCATACTTGCCCCAGTTTTATATAAAATATGTCTCCGGTGTGCTGCATTTTTCCTTGAATATAAATGTGAATCATAAGTAGACAGTTTAATTAGTGCTCGTTACTATGTATTCAGAGTAATCTTGCTAAAGGGAATATATTATGGAAATGTTCAGTTATAAAGCTTTATATGTACGGTGGTTGTCAGAAAGGCAAACTAATAATAAATAAGGGCAAGGAGTCAATTTCTAAGGGCTACTGAAATAAATTACTTATTAATTTTTGGTCTTTACTACTTAGAAAACGTGTGTGACGCTTCAAGCGTTAAAAAAAATGAAGAATATTTTATGAAACGGTTAAGAGTGGGAATTAATTATGAATGAGAACATGGAGAATAAGGATGTCTAATTGTGTTTATTATGGTGTACTATGAATGAGTTTATGTAGACACATTAAAGACTGACAGGGAGAACATCGGTGTAATCTGTGTCTCATTACTCTAAATGGTCCTGCCAAGTGTATTTATATGAATTGGATTCTCATTGGCCATGGGAAACCCGGCTGCCATTTCATACACGTCAACAGCTTGTGTTTAGTATAAAATTGCTGTCCATCATTATGTTTTTTTAGTGAAACTTGAATACAAGTTTAATTATATTTTGTTTGAAAGTGTCATTCATGAAAATCATGTCGGCAGTATTGGATGAGTTTTGCTATTTTCCTGACAACAGTGCAGTTCAATATACAATTAATTGACTCCAATGTTCTTTGTGATATGTATTATGCCCAGATTCTTATTAATTAAGGGGATTTTCTATGACTATAAAATTGATAACCTAGATCTACTAACTGAAGGATCACATATTGTGCTTGGTTTATGGCAACTCAGCCCTATTCAAGTGAATAGAACTGTATCTGGGATAAATACTACAAGTACAGAGCTGTGATTGATAAATAATAAAGGGCATTTGTGCTTGCTGGAGCCCCATGACCCCTTCAGTGGGTGTGCTAAGAATGGGGCCCCATCAAATTAAATGAATTTGGACATCACGGCAGCTCAGTTGTTAACATTGCAGTCTTGGGGTCCTGGGCTCAAATATCACCATTGACAACATCTGCAATGAGTTTATATGTTCTCCCTGTGTTTGCATGGGTTTCCTCTGGGTGTTCCAGTTTCCTCCCACACTCCAAAGACATCCTGATAGGATATTTAGATTGTGAGCCCTAATGAGCACAATGTTGCTGATATATGTAAAGCGCTTTGGAATTAATGGCAATTAAATGGGTTTAAGTGAATAAATATTATTATTATTATTATTATTGTTATTATTATTTGCCCACCCAAAGTATGAGCCATGAATTTTTCTGATCCCAGAAAATCCCTTTCAAGAGATCAATAAGGTTATTTTCATAATGGATGATGTATTTAAAGATTTTATAAATTTTATCAAAAAAAATGTATGGCTCATTGTTAGGGTGGGAAATAATAATAATAATTTCACATATAGGTAGGTCTGTATAGGAATATCAAGGTCCCCAGTCATATGTTTCGATGGATAATAGTTTGGGCTTTTAGTCACTTTGTCAAGGTATTTTCAGAGCATTCTAGCAGCATTTTTCACAGCAGTAAAATAATCTTACATGTGAGCATCTGCTTCTTGCATTCACATCTTATAAACAAATTATGCTTTTCTTCATATAAATTTTCGGGCTTGTCAGGAATTTCAATCTACTACAATAGAACACTTCTTATACATTAACAAAATCCTGTGTTCCGGCTTGCCTATAATGTAAGGGAGACGAGTTGAGAAATGCCCAGTACTTAGTCACTGAAAGGTTGTACAAAATAGTATTCAAAAGTATCGTACAGCATCACACACTAATTGAACCTTTGTGAACTCTTCCCTTCTGAATTTATTTTTATTTTGGCATAAATTTGACCTAGAATTACATCAGATTTTCATACGAGCCCTAAAAGTAGGTGAAGAGAACCAAACTACACAGATGAATCACAAATCTTAGACAATGTCAATTTTTAAATGACTAAAATGATCCAATATCATACATATGTCAAAACTATGTGAACTTTTGCTATACAGTAATTGTCTTCCGTGACTCCCTTGTGCAATAATAACTGCATTTAAAGAGTAACCGCCGTTTACATTTTTATTTAATAGAGCAAGTGATTTTAATAACCTTTCAAATATACTTCATAAGAGAAATCTTGAAGAAAACCATTCATAAAACTTGTAGAAGATGTCCCCCTAGGGTATTTATAAACCTCACATATAAGAGTGAGGGGGCGAGGCCTACACATTGTGACTGGGTACAGATCAGTGTATTAGATTACCTCAAAGGACTCCATGCTGTCTGCACAAAGCGGCTCTGATTTTTATCTCTTGCATTCAGATCACTTTGTTCCATGCTATAGCTGATTGCCTCCACACAGCTCCTCAGATAATAACACCATTATTATCAGAGCAGAGCATGTGGATGCCGGAGACAAGATCTCCTGTCTTTGTGCTGTCAGCCCAGAGCTCCTGTGCCAGATGTAATCTGATACAGTGATCAGTTGTGGATGTTGTATAGGCCCCACCTCCTCCACCCTTATATGGTTATATGTGTGTATTCAGTCTATGTGAGAGGCTGAAGTCGGATCTCACTGAGAATGAACTTCAGATGCAGCCTAGTGGAGAAATCTCTTGAAAGTTTCTGTATGGCTTTCTATCAGAATTCTCTTATGAAGTATATATGAAAGTTTATTAAAAATCACTTGCTCTACATTATTATTAAATAAAAATGTAAAAGACAGTTATGTTTTAAATATTTTCAGTAATTGATTAATCCTGAACATTGGCTTGGACATTTTTTTATCCCATTCTATCTTAATATAGTGTTACAACTGTTGCGGCACCATCCATCCCACAGCCGGGGGTGTGACGGCTGTAGCAGCTTACTCACACATCTAGCTGTACTACTGTCTGCTGGCATCCTGTCTCCCTCTCCAAAACCCACTCCACAAGCGTCTGTCTTGGAGGCCTTCAGGGTACATGCTTAAGCTGCATGCATGACACGCCCCCTTCTCTTAAAGTGTCTGCGTGCCCTAACCCAGAAATGCTTCCCAGCCTGTTGCTGAGAAGCACTATGTATTTAAGGCACCTTGCCCATTGGGAGATGCTTGAGTAAAGTGTTCAATCCCCAGACATTACTTGCTCTCAGGCCCCTATCCCTGTACTCTGCACCAGTGTCCTTGTCCCTTGCCTTATACAGTACCTGCTAACATGTCTCATCTAGCCCCTTTCTGCTACAGTTCACTACAGCCTGCAACTACCTACTACAGTCCACTACAAAATTCACAAAAATTAATGTTCAAGAGTTATCCAAATTATGCTAAGCCAAAAATTACAGTTCAAGTGGGAATTCTGTAGTCAAAAAAAGAGTATGTGGGGACACATCTGTAGATAGATTCTCGTCCTGATAGATAATCCCTCAAAATCCTGTTTCCCAATGTTTCTGGTTCTCCGTTCCCTGTCAATTGATCAGTACCATTTAGGAAATCCTTTGTTTTTACCATCACAATCTCATGTGTCCCCAATGTCCCCACAGGGTCCTCCTAATTTCAACAATCAGGTATCAGTTTCCTGAGTCTTTAAGTTTTTCCTTGGTGGCACCCTCTCACATTTTCACAGGAGTAGCCACTCTAAAATTACTCCCAGTCTTTATCCCACAGGTTCACTGTTACACTTCTGACTTCATTAGGGTGGACCTTAGTTCTGGTGTTCACTCCAGGGATTAACTCTGGGCTTGTTTCCCTCTCTCATAGATTTAAGCTCATCTGATACTGTCAGCCATTCATCCACTATAATTCAGGGTGTTAGACCATATCTGTGGTCAGATATTGATGTCTCGTCTATCCTACCCTTTCATGGGGACCTTGGACTGGAATTTAGACTTTGACTGAAAGACTGTTAGATACAGTAACTGGCCAGAAATGTAGGCAATTACTAGTGACATGGCGAATAGGTTATCAAGGCATTGACTACATCTGCAAAACACGAAACTGATTCACTCCCTGGAGATTGTACTGGAGAATAAAATTGTGTCCAGACGTGTTTAGGAAGTATCATGAGCTAATCCTGAATTGGATAACCTACTGACAGACAGTGCCTAGTCTATAGAGATTCCTTCCTCTCTCCCTGGGTGGTAGATATTATGCGTCATTTGTGGTGATGGGTGGGTGTGTTATTTGGCACTTATCTACACTGATTCATAAATTCACATTGGATTTTAAATATGCAATTCAAATTATTAATTTATAATTTTTGGCTCAGTCCACTACAGTTTACAGTCTGCACCTGTCTGGAACAGTTCGCTTATGTTTGCACTGGATTCTCCGGCCATATCTACCCAGAGACTGTCTAGTCTTGTCCATAAGAGCTGACCCCTGGTGCCAGCTGTTGTGACATCCAGACCCAACTGGTGTTGTGCATGGTAACCACCTTACCAGCTAAGACTATTGCTACCTTCTGTGGTAGTAGCAGAAGACCGGGTGCCTTAGCTAGAACTCCTCCAGTCGGCGAAGTTGTCACGAACCAGAGAGTCCAATCCCGGATGCTTGCCTCTTGTGAGCATAGCATATAACAGCTTCAATTCTGCTATGTTGGTGGATTTTCTCCCATAAATTTTCCACTGCAGGTCCTCTCAAACCATTTCTATAAGATTAAGTTCAGGACTTTGACTTGGCCATTTCAAAACTTAACTTTACTTTTCTGTATCCATTCTTTTATAGAGTCCCTTGTGTGCTTTGGGTCATTGTCTTGAATCATGACCTATATTTTAATAAGAATCAGCTTGTGGACACATCTCCTTACATTTTACTTTAGTATTTTGTGGTCTAATTAAGAATTAATTCTTCCAACAATGATGGCAAGCTGTTCTGGCACCAAATAAAACAATCAGGACAAAGTCATGATAATACTACCACCACAATATTTCACAGATGGTATAAGGTTTTATGCTGTAGTAGTGTTTTTCTTTTTGTAAATGTAAGGCGTCTCATGTAAGCCAAATTGCCCTGACTCAAATGTAGCAAATCAGGCCTAAGCCACATGGAATGAGGTTTTTATGCTTTATTAAGGTATATTATTTCATTGTTAAGTTCTATTTTGGTTTCATCCATCAATAAAACATTTCTCCAATAGCAGTCTGACCTACCTAGGCTGAATTGGGCGCAGGATTGTTCAAAAGCCGGTGGTTAAAAGCCGACGGCTTTTAAATAAACACTCAGCCCGATCCTCCACTTCCCCGCAGCCAAACATCCAGATCCAAGTTAGGACCGGGCTGGGTGTGCAACACCAGTGGGCAGGAAGCAAAGGACCCGGGCGGGGAAGCCGGCGGTGAAAAGACTTCACCGCCGGCTTTTCCATTTGGTGCTGCGCTCCCCACTCAGTGATGCTCGCTCCCGCTCCCTGGTGCTTTACACCCCGCCTGGTCCTAACTTAGGATTGGACGGGGAGGGGGCATCAGGGAGCGGGAAGCGTACATCAGGGCGCGGGGAGCACCGCACCGAATGGGAAAGCCGGCAGTGAAGTCTTTTCATTGCTGGCTTTCCTGCCGGTTATTTTAAATGAACAGCTGAGGTATCAGTTGATGCTAATCAGTTGTTCATTTGAAGTAGCCATGCAGTGCTGTCAGAGGGTTCATGTGAGTTCATAGTTGACTGCATGAACTCACATGAACTTTCCCACGGCCGCACAGCTCAGTTACATCTCTGGTAGAGGTTCTCTACCAGAGATGTAGCTGTGCTAAAGAAGAAGATTGGATTGTACTACGTCGGACGGAAGATTATTTTTTTTAATAAAGATGGAGTCTATAAGAGTTGCTTTGTTTTCTTTTTCTAATAAAAGATTTTTTTCTGTGTTGTGTTTTTTGTTTGAACACTTTACTAGAAATTCATGGCGGTCATATTTAATATAGGCGTGACCACATGAATTTCCGGCTTAAGGCCAGCTGATAATACAAAGCTGGCCCTAACCCCTTCATTACCCAGTGAGCCATGGCACCAGGGCCCTGGATGAGTTGGGTGCAGTTGGACACATTGTTCCATTTGTACACATCAACAAAATAGAACAATGTGTCCATGATTTCATTGTAGCCAGCAAATTGCAAGTGAAATTGCCCAGCAATATTGCTGTGTGTGACGGTACCTTAAAGGTTCCTTATGGATTTCCTGATGTAATATTTACTGCATGGGCAAAAAAAGGCATAAACTAGCCAACTTGTTTTACAATTTATATATGACTTTACCTGATGATATTCACCTCCGAACTTTACAGTATCTCCTGTAAGGCGATACTTACACCAGGAACAATCAATGCACTTATAGTTACAAAGTACTGGTGTTGTGGATAACCAGGTCTTCTTATACACAGTTTGTAACTTTTTGTGTATTAATTGATCACCCAGGTTTTTACACCGCTGCTAAGTCACAGTTGGAAGGGCTACCGGGATTTTGCATAAATCTTTATCACTAGAAATTATATGTCAGTGTTTTACAATAAAAGAACGTATGGCATTAAACATACATTCGTGTATAAAATTAAAGAGAATCCGCTTTTCTAAATTATCAGTAGGTGGCGAAATTTTTTTGGAAAGAACCTTATCTCGAGCTTTTTTTAGAACTGATTTGGGGTAACCTGTCTTTAAAAAGGCTTTCTCCAGATCGTCAGCTTGTTCGTTGTACACACTATTGTTAATGATTCTTTTATACCACAAGAACTGACTATATGGTAGTCCTAGTTTGGTATGGGTGGGGTGGGCGCTATCAAAATGCAAATAGGAATTTGTAGCAGACGTTTTTCTAAATACTGATCTTTCCAACCTACCATCGATCACGTGTAACTTCCCGTCTAGAAAATCCAGTGTATTGTCCCCGTAACAAGAGGTAAAGAACATATTAAACAAATTCTCATTAAGGTATTCAATGAATGCTGAGAAATCTGCTTCGTTTCCATTCCAAATTACCAGCACATCATCCTCAAAATGAATGTAATGTTTTATATACTTTAAATAGGGATTATTGCGGCTATACACCAATTCTTCCTCTAATGCAGATAAAAAGAGGTTAGCGAGGGTACAAGCGACAGGCGTACCCATCTCTGTATCCTCGCATTGTAAATACCAGGATTGTAAGAACATGAAGGCATTATGATTCAGTATAAACAGCAAAGAATCACATATAAAATCAATAATGTTTTTCTCTATAGAAATAGACTAAAATCCTTCTGATGATATTAACAGATAATGATTGGGGAATCCTGGTGTACAGGCTTTCCACATCTATAGATGTAAGTTTATAATCAGATTGCCATTCGATCTTATCCAAGATATCAATCAAATCATTGGTATCTCGTACATAAGAAGGTATACCCTTCAAAAATGGATGCAGGTACCAATCCACGTATCTGGATAGGGGCTCAGTCAGAGACCCCGACCCAGACACAATAGGTCTCCCCGGAAGATTCACCTCACTTTTATGGGTCTTAGTGGCTTAGTGGCTTTCACATCAGCGGTTTTTTTAAACCGCGGCAGATGCGGGGAAAAAAACGCATCTGCCGCGATTACCGCATAACCGCGACACTTGCGGCACAGTTGCGGCAAGCCCAATGCAATGTCTATGCGGCTGCGGCAAGTGCGGTATCGGCACTTGCGGCAGGTGCGGCCGCAAAAAAACCGCGACTGACCGCGGTTTTTTTCGTGAGCGCACCTGCGGCAAGTGCCAAAACCGCACTTGCCGCACCTGCCGCACACTTACCGCAAGCCCCATAGACATTGCATGGGGCTTGCCGTAACTGTGCCGCAAGTGTCGCGGTTATGCGGTAATCGCGGCAGATGCGGTTTTTTCACCACATCGCTGCGATTTAAAAAAAACGCTGATGTGAAAGGGGCCTTAGGTAGGTAATACCAGTGAGGTTTTACTGGGAACTCAGGAATAGTTTCTCTGCCGTGGTTTTAGTTATTGCATTGCTTACAACATGTTGTCTCAAAAGGGAGCATAATTTACTTTGATAACGCAGAGTGGGATCACTGTCAAGCAATTTATAGGTGGCAGCGTTACCCAGTTGCTGACATAGACTCTTTAACATAGTCAAGTGCGATCAAGTAGGACAACACTGCCACCTTTATCCGCTTTCCGGATGATGGTCTGTTGCCATTTTTCATAACATTAATTGCTGAAAATTCCACAGTAGTTTATATTTTCTGACATTTTTGGATAAACGAGAGCACTAGGGATGGGCGAATCTACTCGCTAGACTCGTTACTCGGCGAGTAGTAAGGGACTCGCAGGACTCGGTACTCTGCGAGTTTCCCAGCGATTACTCGCACAGTAACGAGTCCAATGCAAGTCAATGGCAATCCTAGTTTTGTCAGAGTTTACTTTTTCTCACTCGCTAGACTCGCTATATCACATTGCTATGTAGCTTGAATGTCCCCAAATCGTTTAAAGAATCGCACCGCTTCACTGATACCCGCTGTCAGCAGCGAGTCTGAGCGAGTCTTAGTGATTCTGAGCGAGTCTACGAATCCGAGTCCTGTATTCTGTATTCGGGACTCGCGAATACAGAATCTGTTATGCTCCGACAAAGCTTCCGAGACAGCCTAGCGTGTTAGGTCAGAAAACTTGTGAAGATGGACAAGCATGTTAGCCAATCATATTCAGTAATGCCACAGCCCTGTTGGTTGTGGCAGGACTATGATTGGCTTCTGTCCATCGTGATGCCTATGTCATGTATGAGAGGCGAGGCTGTATATAAGCCTTGCCACTGCCATTTTCTCCACATTCCTGTGAGATCTGAGCTAGAGCAGGGTGAGGTAGATGCTGGAGCAGATCATAGGGAGTGTCAGTCAGTGTAGGGAAACTTAAAAATTGCTTATATTTACCCCAAACAGCTCTTGTGAGAGCTACCAGGAGGACAGAGGAGTACTGTGTAGAGGACTGTAGGCAGGCAGGCAGGGGAGGTGCAGCCTTACAGTGCTCACAGGACCGACCTCATAGCTTCGCTTACTCACTCAGCTGTTCTAATAGCTGAAGTCAGAGGCTTAGCTGAGGTAGTATTTCCAATTTTTTTGCACCTCATAGATTTTGGGTCATAAAAACCCCTTCAGCTTTATTTTGTCTGTGGCAGATCAGTGCGTTGCTGCTCTACCTGCAATAGCACGTACGCCACCTACTTGCGCGACTACATTGTGCGTACTTAATAATTTTTTCAGGGACTAGTGTGCTGCTTCACTGAGAAGTGTTAGCTTGCACTTAACCCGCCAGCAAGTGACGCCTACAGCAACACCTAACTCCATCTCGGTGGCTGTGCGCACTTAATAATTTTTTCAGGGACTAGTGTGCTGCTTCACTGAGAAGTGTTAGCTTGCACTTAACCCGCCAGCAAGTTTACGCCTATGAGCAACACCTAACTCCATCTCGGTGGCTGTGCGCACTTAATAATTTTTTCAGGGACTAGTGTGCTGCTTCACTGAGAAGTATTAGCTTGCACTTAACCCGCCAGCAAGTGATGCCTACAGCAACACCTAACTCCATCTCGGTGGCTGTGCGCACTTAATAATTTTTTCAGGGACTAGTGTGCTGCTTCACTGAGAAGTGTTAGCACGCACTTAACCCGCCAGCAAGTGACGCCTACAGCAACACCTAACTCCATCTCGTAGACTGTGCATTTGTCAACAATGTCCAAAAACACCAAATGCTCAAAAAAGATGTTGCAAAGGGACAGGGACGAGGTCGTGGCCCTAGCAGTCGTGAACAACAAGGCACTGGTAGAAGTAGACAGACGAGGATTGATCGATCCACCTTTCTGCTGTCTAAATTTCCCAGTACTCAACCTAAACGTGCTTGAGGCCGGAAGAGCAAGACCAAATAACATCTTGGATGGCTGACAAGACCTTCAACCACTGGTTCATGCAGCACACAATCATCCTTGACACCATATTCAAGTGCCACTACTGAAAACGGGGTCATCTAATCCGCAAAATCTTCCTATTTCCTCAAGCCATCGCCAGACAGAGGAAAATTTTGACCACGACCTTGGACACTCGGATGATTTATTTGGTTCTTATCAGCCATTTATACAACCTGACCTTTCTTTGTCACTGCCGACCAGATACTTGAACAAGATGTACGTTCTATTCATGGACAAAGTTTGGATTCACCTCCTACTGCAGAACGTCACTTTCAACAAAGGCATACACCGTCTCAGGAGGTGGAGGATGATGATGATGATGAGACACACATCTCATCTGGCGAGCCTGAACAGTCACGTTATCCAGAAGACTTTGAGGAGGAAGGGGTGGTTTATGAGACCACTGATCCAACCTGGACACTTGACATGCATAGCCAACAGAGCAGCATGGAGGAGGAAAGTGGCTATGTACACCGCCTAAAGCACCCAGGCTTACTCCTTTATCCAGAATCCAACCTGTGACAACAGTAGCCCAAATTGTGTCAACTGTTACACAAACTGTACCAACTGTTGCCCAAACAGTTGGCCAAAACTGTGTCTACAGTTTGTGTTGGCCAGAGTTATCCTCCAGTTCCTCCAACACAACCTAAAGGACGAACATCCATTTCTGGAAATTTTTTAAAGATAGCCCATCAGTAGCAAATGTCATTATATGTAACATCTGCTATGCCAGGCTAAGCAGAGGCCAGGGCAAAGCAAACTTGAGCACCAGCAGTATGCGTAAGCACATGACTGTTAAGCACCCAAGTCAGTGGTTGGCCCATCAGGGTTCGACATCAGGGCCTTCTGATCTCAACACCGTTAGGCCACCTCCGATCCGTCCTTCACCATCTACTGTTCATGCAGCAGCTCCTACTCATCTCCTCACAAGCTGCGTTAGACGAGAGATATGACAGTAGTCAAGTGACTTGTGAGTCTGCCCCAAATGTCCAGTTGTCTGTTCCACAGCTGTATGAGAGGCAGCGGAAGTACCAATCATCACACCCTTTTTATCAAAAAATGACAGCGCAAATTTCTAAGCTGTTAGCTGTTGAAATGTTGCCGTTTAGGCTTGTGGCTACTGAGGCTTTTCGGGAGTTGTTGGCTGTGACAGCACCACGATACTCTGTCCCCAGTCACTACTTTTTTTCACGTACTGCCGTACCCGCGTTACACCAGCACGTGGTTAACAACTTGAAGCGTGCACTAACAAATTCTGTAAGCGGAAAAGTTCACCTGACAACTGACACCTGGACAAGTAGTTGAGGACAGGGCAGATACATATCACTAACGGCTCACTGGATCAACCTGGTCGAGAGTGTCCCAAAGTCTAATAGTGGAATATCTGCGATCCTACCAACTCCACGAATAGCGGGGGCGCTGTATAAGGTGGTATGATAACCTCCCCTCCTTCCTCATTGGTGTCAGCGTCAGCGGTGACCTGGACAAGGCTGGACCGGTATCTGACAGCACAGTCTCTCCTGAGGACGCCCAGCGATAATAGCGGGTAGAAACGCGTCGAGATGTATGACTGGGACTGACTAAACGATCATGTGCATCAGATAAGTAACGATTCCATATACCTGCCTGTGGGAACTATCTATCTGTCTTGGATTGGGTGTTATCTCTGTACCTTGTCTACCCTTGAATAGGGGATACGTGTGATATGTGTATTTGGACAAAGGAAGGTGTATTTGGTAACATGGGCATTGACGGTATCCATATATCGAATGTGGGTGGATTATAGGACACAGCAGATTTTAGACCTGACCCCTGTGGGTTGTACGGAGTGGGGCTGGAGACACATCAGTTTGAGTATATCAGTTTGAGGTCTATACTGCATCTAATAGATATTAATCCGTCAATGGTGGTCATGCTAGTTTAGCATACCTATACACCCATAACTACAAAAAAGACACCCTTTGATGTGAAATCAAATCATACACACACAGGGAAGATGATGGGGGCTGACCCACATCTATATTGGAGATACACCTAAGACCAGGATAGATTCCCAGTGGTGGTAATTGCCATAGTGCAGCAACAGGGACACTAGGGTGAGCCGCCGTGGAACGGGGACACCTGACATGTTATGTGTATAAAACTCCGTAGACAGGCAGGGGCAGAGGATAGGGTGAGTGTGGGATTATAGGCTCCTTCTTCCCCTACTGCTCAGTATTCACTAGATAACAGGTGTAGGGCATACACACACTACTGACCGATTTTAATAATAATTAAATAATAAAGCTATCTTAATTGTGCACTCTTTGGAGATTTAGTAATTTATTTTGAGTCACATCTATCGTAATTTAGAGAATTTTTGTATACCCCCGGGGGCCCTGTATACCCACTGGGGGCTCTATATACCCACTGCTGGGGGGCCTGTATACCCACAGGGGGGGCTGTATACCCACTGCTGGGGCCCTGTATACCCACTGCTGGGGGCCTGTATACCCACGGGGGGGCTGTATACCCTACTATGGGGGCCCTGTATACCCATTGGGGGCCCTGTATACCCACTGCTGGGGGGCCTGTATACCCACGGGGGGGCTGTATACCCTAATATCGGGGGCATGTATACACACTGGGAGGACTGTATACTCTGCAGGTGGAGCTGTATACTCTGCTGGGGGGCTGTCTACCAGTGATAGCCGCTGTATACCGGGATGGCGGTCAATATGTTTTCCCAGTTTTTTGGGGCAAAAGTAGAGGGGTCGGCTTATACACAGGGTCGGCTTATACACGACTATATATGGTAAATGCAATATAACGTGTGAACACATTTAACTCACCCATATTGCTCTGTGCATCCTGGCCACTGCGATGGAATGCAGGGAACACGATTTGAGCGACCTCCAGGCTGTAGTCCGCTGGACGTTATCCCCATAGGCAGGGTCAGTGGCCAGCCAAAGCAGGGGCCGAGCCTCCACCAGGTCAATCAACTGCAGGGTGTTGACAGGGGCCATGCTTGCTGTGTGTGTGTGTGCGCGTCTGGCAGCTCGAGTCGGCTTATTTCCTGTTTGCTAAAAGCATGGGGTTTGCTGGAGAAAATCGCTTGCCTCGTCTCATCGGCGCAAAATAAGACAAACACATGCGAGTTTGGCCTCGGAAACAGCAGCAAAATACAGTTGCGAGTGCCAACACGGCAATGCGAGCGCTTTCCAAGACACATCTGCGATTTTTAAATCGCACATTACTCGCTATTACTCGCTTCCCCATTCATTAACATTGGACTCGCTAGACTCGCAACGAGTAGCAAGTCCCGGGCTCGGACTCGCTAGAGTCAAGCGATTCCGAGTAATTTAGGACTCGCCCATCACTAGAGAGCACAAATATCTCTTTCCACTAGTTCTTGAAATAAATCAATATTGTTGCTTGCGCAACAGGTGGCACGCATTTTGATTTAAGTCCCCCTGTAAAAATGAGGCGTTGGATCGATATTATTACTAGAGACTGTGCTAAGGTAAAAAATGGGAGTCCTCGGTGGTTGATAACTTTTAATGACTAACTGAAAAGATGGTAACCATAGCAAGCTTTCGGGACACTAATGGCCGCTTTACACGTCGCGATATCGCAACGCAACATCGATAAAAAGTCATGTGGTGTGGCCATTGCAGTTGATATCATTTTTGCGTTGTGTTGTATAAATGGGCAATGCGACGCGAAAACAACCTAATAACGATATTGCAAGAAGATTGTGCAAGTTAAGCCCTTCAACCGTACGATATTGTATAGGCGATGTGGCAGGATTGTGCTGTGTGACAGCGCAACTACAATTTGGAGCGCAACTCTCCCTATTCACTCCAATGTTAAATGGTCGTTCCCTGGGTTGCTCATACCCAGCGCAAAGAAAGGGCGTACACCATCGTAGTTGCGTTGCCTGCCGATATCTCCATGTGTGACATCTCCTATGCGATCTTGGAGAAGTGCCAAAAATGTGCGCACTTCCGTGAGATCGTATGCAATATCGGAACGATATTGTGATGTGTAAAACGGCCCTCAGGCTCCTTCGTCAGGATGGTAATGAGACAAATTCTGAAGACACATACATATATACATAAGCAAAATAAGAAAAAAAGGAAATAACAACCAACAGTGTTATAAGTTGTGGTAAATACGACAGGTGACGTAACGGTAAGCAGAGTCAGGTTAGGGAGGGGTAAAGGAGCTGGGAAAAGAGAAATCAAATTTCTAAGTTAACGTCACCTGTCATATTTACCACAGCTTATAACACAGTTGTTTTTTTTTTTCCTTTTTTTTTTTTTTTTTTCTTTTGCTTATGTATATATGTATGTGTCTTCAGAATTTGTCTCATTACCAGCCTGACGAAGGGGCCTTAGTGTCTCAAAAGCTTGCTTTTTTACCATCTTTTCAGTTAGCCATTAAAAGGTATCAACCACTGAGGACTCTCAGATTTCAATATTTTTCTAGAGACTTTGCTCTCGTTTATGCTCAACAATTCTTCTACCTCTAATTGAAGGTCTCTATCTAGCAATACCGACTACATATTTAAACAAAGTCAATTCAATGTTCTGCACGTATATTTGGCATAACAAAAAGCCCCGTTTATCATACCGCATCCTAACACTACCTAAAACTAAGGGAGGGATGGGAGCTCCAGACATTAAAAAGTATTACCATGCCTCAATTATATCTAGAACGATAGATTTAATTAGGGGAACTGATAACAAGCCATGGATTGAGGTGGAAGAAGCTTTGTCCCCTCTACCCCTCCGATCCGTATTTCTTACTCGCATCCTGACTAGGGAAATCCGCTCCATAACATTCATTCTAAAGCCACTCTGAGGATATTGACAAACCTAATGCATACCTTAACCCCGCCCATATCCCCTTTGCTCAAACTCTCGGATATCCTGTCATTTTTTATAGGTAAATCCTCAGAGGGGACGGGAACCACATGCAGATGGTCAAATATCTCCATTGATCAAATACTAACCGATGGAACACTCCCTACACTTACCGACCTACAAAGACTGCCAGGGCTCTCCAAACTTAATTTTATCCAATACAATTATCTAAAGAGAATGTTAAAACCTCATCTCCAAAATGCAGATCTACTACGTTCCCTGACGCCCTTTGAGACACTGTGCGCATGTGTAACTAGACCTAAGAAATATTATCCACCATTTACCAAATGTTGCTAACAACAGAGTGTTGCCCTAAAAGAGACTATATTGCCCACTGGGAAGCAGATCTGGGATACAAGTTCACACATGACCAATTTCAACATATTTATAAAAAATCTCATGGTCCTACGCAATGCGTAAAGGCCCAGGAGAATTCTTTCAAGATTATAACGCGATGGTATATCACTCCAAAACAGACCTATAACTGGCGAATTGGGACTTCCTCTAGTTGCTGGAGATGTGAAGATCCCAATGGTGACTATTTACATATTTGGTGGATATGTCCAAAAATCCGCCAATTTTGGAGTGAGGTGGAAACATTCATTCAAGAAGTGCTGAATAAGGTGCCCAATCTGACACCAGAGATAGCATTGCTAAATTTCCCTCCCTGGCATGAGAATAAACGTGCATCTTTATTAGCACAAAATTTCATTGTAGCTGCAAAGGTATTAATACCGACGTTATGGAAATCTACTGATATTCCTACCATTGAACAGTTGCACGGAAAACTTGATTCTCTGTATCGCGTGGCAGAAACTATAGCCACAGTAGAGAACAAGCAAAAAGTGTTCAGTGAGTTGTGGAATCCGTGGATACAATTCAGGGCTACTCACAGGACACATTAATTCATATGGTCCCAGCGGAACTATGAAACAAAATTACCTGATGATTTAGTCCTCAGAGCTCCTTTCCCCCCTCCCCTTCTACCCCACCACCCTTTCTTTTTCTCTTCTCTCACCCCCTCTTTTTCTATCTTTTTCTTCTTTTACTTTTTACTCTGATGTTCTTTTATTTTGAATTGTTTGTTGCAATAAATAATGATATTGTCAGCTATTAATTAATCTGTTGAATGGACTGCCTAATATTTTCAGATGACAGCTACAGCGACACCTTGTAAGAGGTAATGGCAGGACGCTGAATTATTGAAGCTGAATTTACACAAAGTTATATCCTGATTAATGTGCTTTTCTATACATGTACTTATTGATTCAGATTTGATTTAATGTTATAAAAATGTTTTGGATTGTATGTTTATCTCATTTTCAATAAAAAGACAATTGAAAGAAAGAAGAAGGTCTCTATCAGAATTATTAGCAAAAAAGCCCAAGGGGCCAATTGACACAGAAACAACAGATTTGACGGTGGGGTCATTCCATGTCAAGTGAACCAATGATTATTACCTCTATATTTTTAATTCTTTTGAGATTTTGTTATTTGATAATAGCATGTCAGACAATGCAAAATGTGAAGAGAAAATTTTTTAAAAATATTAATTTTTTTTTAAAATGATTTTCAAAGTTCGGAAAGAGTGCGAATTTCGCTGTTGCCTGCCTTTACGTTTCTCCTCATAACTAAGGCTAGGAATAAGATAGAGAGACAAAATAAACACCATTCTACTCAGAACTATGCAGGCTTTCACCAGATATGTCACAAGAGGATCTTTGTTAATATTTTACCCATGTGATCGCAAGCGCAAAATTTTAAAACGCATTTCCGAAAAATCAGCGCCCTTTAAATATTTCAAAAACTGCCCATGTGTCTGCTTTGCTCTTAGCCACATCTGTACCAAATTTCAAGTTGGGATCGCGATGGGATCATATTTTAAAATATTTTACTATTAATAGCTTCAATGGGTCATTCCATATCAAGTGACCTAAATATGAATATTTTTTTTTACCTGACGTCTTTAGATTTTTTTTTTTTTTCCTTTATGAAGTACTACTTTAGTTAATTACAAATTAAAAGTTTAGAATTTTTTTCTTCATCAGTTAATTTTTTACAGATTTTTAAAGTTTAAAAAAAGTGTGAATTTTGGCCTGGTATGACTTAACATTTTTTTATCTTGGGCTAGAAATAAGATAGAGAAACAAAATAAACACCATTCTACTCAGAACTGTCCAGGCTTTCACCAGATATGTCACAAGAGTATATTTGTTAATTTTAATTTTTTACCCATGCGAACACAAACGCAACATTTTGAAACGCATTTCCGAAAAAACGTTTTACTAAAAATTTTCCAAAACTGCCCATGTGTCTTTTATGCTCTTAGCCACATCTGTACCAAATTTCAAGTTGGGATCGTGATGGGATCATATTTTAAAATATTTAACTATTATAGTGTAAATTCAAAAATCTTGAATTCAGATCTGTTCAATCTGTGGTCTAAAAGCGTGGGGTCTATATTTATCAAATCCATTATTTTTAGACATTACTGTATTATTTTGATATGTTACAGCTTAGAAGCAGGAGAGGAAATATAGGAAAAAGCTTTGTTAGGGCTCAACCTGAGAAAGCACAGGGATAGACAGTGAATGCAGAGCAGATGATAGGCCAGCAGCTCTGTCAATCATGTTAAGTGTGTACCCACTGCATTCAGGAAGTAAGACAGCTCGTTCAGACCTTTCATGTCCTGACATGTCTGGACATCTTCACTCCTGAACAAACAATAGTCTGTACAAAGCCATCAAGGCTGTGTACTAAAATATGGGTGAATAAATATATTAATAGTTTAATGCTTTTATTATTAAGGGCCAATACACACAGTGCTATTCTTAGGGATCATCATTCAGAAAAACAGCCCCATTGATTTCTATGGGGTTCACCACATGCAGTGTTTTTGGAAACACTCAAGAGTGAGTAAATCACTGCTTGAACTACTTTTTAATCGCTGCAATAAACGCAGCATTTATCATTTATATAAAAAAAGCTGCCATTTTTTTCACTAGCGATTAAAAAAACTAACGCATATGTGATAAAAACTTGGTAGAAAAACAAGCTGCCCAAACTGCAGCTTGTATCTGCAGACAGAAAAAACTGTGCGCGCTAGCCCTAAAACTCACTTTATAGTAATACAGTTCTATCTCAAGTGTACTGTAAATCTTTATTTTTATTACCTATCTTCCTTACTTAATATTAACTGTATTTTTCCCACACAGCAATGGCTGCTACTTCTCAAGAAACAGCATTTTATCATAGACACTGTTGCAATCCTTTTGAAAAAATATGAATATGATTGGCGCTGGTGGCTGGCTACTGTACTCTCCAAAGATTGTGAAAATGAAGAAGTAAAATTGACTTTATTGCATCCTTCTGGTCCAGCGCCATCCTTTGTGTATCCAAGAAAGCCAGACATTTTAAAAGTGCACAAAAATCAGATATTAACTCAGGCGGAGCCTAACACCGTGACAGGCCGGACATACTCTTTGACACACAAGGAAATGACGATTGCTAGTAAACGTTTATGGACAAGATTACATTTCACCCACTAGAAGGGACAAATTGATAAAATGCCACTTTAAAAACATACTATTAATTGTTTGATTAGTTCATAATTTATAGAACGATGATTTAACTACTGTACTATTCTTATTAAACACTTCATAAATCACATGTTTAGTGATAGAATAGAAAACAAATTTATATGTATAAATAGGGGTTAACATTTTTGGTTCTTTTAATCTTGTTTAATCAAACTTGAGGATATGATCACCTTTCTTCTTTTGGTTTGTTCAATACATTCAAGTTGAAAATGCTGAGCGTTGTGTTCTGATAATTAAGGCCCACGTCACACACACAGATATTTGTGCACGATATTGTTCGCAGATCTCTGGTTGCAGTGAAATCATGGACACAATGTTCCATTTTGTGGCTGTATATAAATGGATTAATGTGTCCATGATTTCACTGCAACCAGAGATCTGTGACCAATATCTGAACAGATATCTGTGTGTGTGACGTGGCCCTATGATGTATTTATCCTGGCACTTATGGGATTTGTTTTTTGTGTTTCTTTTTTGTTGCATATACATGTTTTATTCAATAAGTTGTGATAACTCATACAACCATAAAATAAAAAATATATAAATTTGACAGGTCCCAAGTTGAATCTCTGCACAAATATAACCAAGAACACAATCGGTCATTTTTTCACAATTGCCCGTCAATAGTTTGAATTTGATATAAAGAAACATAGTCTTGTAACATATCAAATGAAAGCTGTTACCGTTCTGAGTAAAATGATGCCTCTCCCACTTCATTATCTTATTTCTAGCCTGAGAAAAAAAAATGTAAAGTCATACCAAGCCAAAATTCACCCTTTTTTTAAACTTTAAAAATCTGTAAAAAATTAACTGATGAAGAAAAAAATTCTAAACTTTTAATTTGTAATTAACTAAAGTTTTACTTCATAAAGAAAAAGAATAAAAAAAATCTAAAGACGTCAGGTAAAAAAAAATATTCATATTTAGATCACTTGATATAGAATGACCCATTGACGCTATTAATATTAAAATATTTTAAAATATGATCCCATCGCGAACCCAACTTGAAATTTGGTACAGATGTGGCTAAGAGCATAGCAGACACATGGGCAGTTTTTGAAATATTTAAAGGGCGCCGATTTTTCGGAAATGCGTTTTAAAGTTTTGTGCTTGCGATCACATGGGTAAAATATTAACAAAGATCCTCTTGTGACATATCTGGTGAAAGCCTGCACAGTTCTGAGTAGATTGGTGTTTATTTTGTTTCTCTATCTTATTTCTAGCCCGAGATATGATAGAAAATGTAAACCCACACCTGGCCAAAATTCACACTTTTTTAAAACTTTAAAAATCTGTAAAAAATTAACTGATAAAGGAAAAAATTCAAAACTTTTTTTTTTGCAATTAACTAAAGTTGTACTTCATATAGAAAAAAAATTAAAAAAATCTGAGGACGTCAGGGAAAAAAAATATTCATTTTTGGATCACTTGACATGGAATGACCCAGTGCTAGTATTTTCTATATTATTTTTAACATTTGCAAAATGTTTAAAAAGGTGAATTTTCCTTGTGGAGCGAAATAAATCTGCCTTAAAGTCCACGAAATCGAAGGACTCTGGAACACAAAAATTTAAACCCTTCTGTAACACGGAGGTCATAGCAGGAGTCAGTGTCTCTTTAGAAAGATTTACGATCTTCAGGGAGGAATATGCTAGTCCCTCCATGATACTTGTTTTCTTTTGCCCATTATTAGTAGAGATGAGCGATGTTCGATTCTAAATGTTTGCCAATCTCAAACTCAAGCTGTTTTGAGCAGTGGTCGAGTCATTAAGCTAATGTGAACAATTAGCTTCAAATTCGGCAGTTCGAGGTTATGTTTGATAATGCTTTGATCACCAAAAGCGTAACTGGCTTTTCACAGTAATACTGTTAATGATTGTTAATATCCAGTTTCAGTGTATAGTGTGAGGGGGCGGGGTTTAGAACAGTGCTGCTGAAATAATGCCGATCTCCATTTTTTTTTTTTCTCCTAACCACATATACAGTGGGGCAATGCAGGCTATCAGCCAATCACACACACACAGCAAAGTGCATTTTTTGCACACAAGCAAGGGCATGAGTCATTGGCTGTGTATGTCACATTTCCTTGCCCTATAAGACCCGGCCATTTTCCCCATCATCGTGATTACCTCAGTGCTGCAGTTGTGTGTTACTCAGGCATCGCTACTACTGCTGTGGGCGCTATTAAGTGTGACTTAGACAGATAGTGAGCAAATATCAAGTTAGATAGACAGATAGGTTTAGGGAGTAGGGACTAGTTGGAATATCAGCCCTTTTGAGGGCAACTTCAAACAAGTAGGTTGTAGGGGCTAGTTGGAATATCAGCCCTTTTGAGGGCTACTTCATAGAAGTAGGGACTAGTTGTAATTTCAGCCCTTTTGAGGGCTAGGTTAGAGCAGTTCCTAGCAGTTTTTGCCAGGCAGGTGTGCGCCAGTGTTGTGCAAGTGTTTTTCACAGCATCTTGCCAAATCCAGCTCAGGCAATCCTTTAGGGCAGGTAGTATAGCATTGCTGTGAAGCAAGCTACACCACATGTCTTCAGTAGCCAATTTTTTACTGCAGCTAGTCCGGGCAATTTTTTTGGGCTAGTAGCAGTGACTGGTAGTCAGCGGTGTAGCCCAGCTGTAAAGTAAGCTACACCGCCTGTCTATCCAGTAGCCATTTTTTTACTGCAGCTAGTCCAGGCAATTTTTTGGGTTAGTAGCAGTGTCAGATAGACAGGTGGTGTAGCCCAGTTGTGAACCAAGCTACACCGCCTGTCTATCCAGTAGCCAATTTTTTACTGCAGCTAGCCCACACAATCCTTTTGGGCTAGTAGCAGAGTCTGGTAGTCAGCGGGGTAGCCCAGCTGTAAAGTAAGCTACACTGCCTGTCTATCCAGTAGACACTTTTTTACTGCAGCTAGCCCAGGCAATCCATTTGGGATAGCAGCAGTGTCTGGTAGTTAGCGGTGTAGCCCATTTGTGAACCAAGCTACACCACCTGTTTATTTCATACAAATTTTTAACTGCGTCTAGCTCAGGTAATAGTTTGGGCCTAGTAGCAGTGTCTGTTAGTCAGTGGTGTAGCCACTTGTCAACCAAGCTACACCGCCTGTCTATTTCATACTCATTTTTAATTGCATCTAGCCCAGGTAATAGTTTGGGCCTAGTAGCAATGTCTGTTAGTCAGTGGTGTAGTCCACTTGTGAACCAAGCTATACCACCTTTCTATTTTATACTAATTTTAACTGCATCTAGCCAAGGTAATAGTTTGGTCCTAGTAGCACTGTTTGGCCACTCAGCTCTGCTCGATTTACATCCAAATTTTTTTTGCCAACAACTGCAGAGTTGTCAATTTATTCACATACAAAATGAGTGGCAAAAGGACTGCTGCTGGTGGAAAGGGGAATAGGTGTGGTGGAAAGGGAAAAAAGGTGGTAAAGCAACAGTAGCATCTGCTGAAGGAAGACCTTCTTCCAGCCAAAGTAAGATGTCTACTTCTTTCAGTGGACAATCTGATACGATTCTTTTTGTACAGACATGATCATTGCTACGAATTGTAGATGAGGCACAAAAACAGCAGGTGCCTGAATGGATCTCAAGTGCTCCATCAAGTGGCCTCTCCTCCCCCTCAACTTCAACATCCCAAACCTTCCAGTCCTCAGAGTAATATCTCTGAGGAAGGCGCCAGGTGGAGCGCTGAAACATGTTGGAGAATAAAGACAAAGCTTGAAATAACTTCCTGCATCCCAGGTGATTTCCTTGGTACCCGGTGGCGCGGACTGTCACACACCTTTTCCCAGCTTCCTGAGAGTCCTCAGAGGTGTCACCCCAATTGCACTTGCTTCCTCACAGCTCCCAAGTCTCCGGTCACCCTACTGAGTATGGGGTAACAGAGATGGTTGCATCTGCAGAGCTGTTCAGTCACACTATAGGCTGGGAATCAGAGGTCTGCTCCAAAGTTGCAGTGAGTCTAGACGAGGAAATGATCTGCACTGATACCCAGAAGCTTTGTGAGTTGTATCCAGGCACAGATGAAGAAGATTCTGAGCATAATGTAGACCCTCATTCCCAAACTGTAACTTCTCTTGGTGTAGACAATGAGGAAGATGCTGATGAGACTCAGATACCTGAGTGGACCGACAATTTAACTTTTCAGTCAGGTCAGGAAGAGGTTGTCTCTGAGGACAAGGGGTGTGAGAACACACAGGATGATGATGAGATTGGAGATCCTACTTACTGTCAACCCACAGTCAGCCAGTCGATGAGGTCAGCAGAGGAGGTGGAGGAGGATCATAGTGACGACGAGGTTAGGTTGCGCTTTCCTGGACAGAGACGGAGTACTGAAAGCACGTCAACAACTGCATCCTCAGCCACAACTCTGCCTCTGAGCAGAAGTTGTGGTGGGTCTGCAGGTCACATGGGCTCTAAGCCTTGCCTAGCCTGGGCCTTTTTTGACATTACAAAGGATCACCCAACTCATGTCATCTGTAAGATTTGTCACCAATTTCTAAGTAAAGGCCAAAAATTCAATAGTTTGAGTACTTCATGCATGAACCGTCACATGGATATGAAGCATAAGTCGCAGTGGGAAGCTCACTGTGCTACAATTTGCCCTAGTGGGGCGGGCCAACCACCGTCTGCCTTATCAAGTGCATCCTCTTTACCCGCAACAGGCAGTGTGATTGGCAGAATTAAGAACAGCGCCTCACCAGCCGGTATATTTCAAATTAGCATGATTTATTCCGTCATCTCAGCACGACGTTTCGGTCTGGCGAACTTTTTCAAGTGCGTCGCCAGACCGAAACGTCGTGCTGAGATGACGGAATAAATCATGCTAATTTGAAATATACCGGCTGGTGAGGCGCTGTTCTTACTTATGTCTATATACCTATGCCAGGTGGAGCTCCCTGGCTGTTGACGTGCGCCTCCATTGGGAATACAATTGGTTCCGATTGCCACGAGGTGCTGTGGAGTTTATGCATTTATTAGTGTGATTGGCAGGTCATCAGTTCTATTGGAAGTGGAAACACTTGCTGGTGTTGAGCTCTCCCAGACATCAAGAGCATCACCTTTGGATGAAGACAACATTTTATATCCACCTACACCTTCCTTACAGACCAGTAGTTTGCCAGGGACACCCTACTCAACCCTGTCTCCTCACAACAGCCAGCTCTCCGTCCTCAGATGTGGATAAGTAGAAGACTATTTCCTCCTAGCCATGACAAAGTTAAGAGGTTGACTTTCACCATCTGCAAGCTTTTGGCTACAGAAATGCTGCCTTTTCGGCTGGTGGACACAGAGGATTATGTCTGTCGCAGTGCCCCAGTACCAGATGCCCAGTCGCCACTACATCTCCAAGAAAGATGTGCCTGCGCTACACCAACATGGCGCACACAACATCACCACTTCCTTGAGAAACTCTGTGTGTGACAGGGTGCATTTCACCACAGACACTTGGACCAGTAAGCATGGACAGGGGTGTTACATGTCACTGACTGGGCACTGGGTAACTATGGTGAGAGCTGGAGAAGGGTCTGCTGTCCAAGTCTTGCCGACCCCACGAGTTGTGTGTCAATCCTCTGTATGTAGAAGTTCCTCCACTGCTTCTGCTTTCTCAACCTCGTCTCGGTCCTCCACCTCCGCCCAAAGCCTGCCTTGTAATTTCACCCGCGTTGTAACTGTGCACAAGGAATCCAGCACACTTTCTTACTATTTTGGCATCAGGGCTCAACAGCATCAGGCGGTCTTTACCTTGAATTGTCTGGGAAATGTGAGTCACACAGCTGAGGAGTTGTGGTCAGCTCTGGAGACCGAGTTTCATCAATGGTTGTCTCCACTCAACCTGCAGCCAGGGAAAGCCATGTGCGACAATGCTGCAAACCTGGGTGCGGCCCTTCTCCAGGGCAATGTCACACATGTGCCTTGTATGGCTCACGTGTTAAGCCTAGCCGTCCAGCAACTTCCCCGAAGTTTTGTATATATATATATATATATATATATTTAGTCACTGGTTTAACCAAACCCACTTCAGTGACATCATTAAGCTGCTCCTGTATAAGGGAGGAAATGCCGTCATTGATCATTATGGACCCGTTGAACACACAATCATATGGGGCATTTCAGCCTTTTCCTTAGCCCCCAGATCGCTGTATAGGGTGCAGCAGAGAAATTACTCGCATTTCCCATTGACTTGCATTGTACTCATTACTCCTAGCGAGTAATTACAAGAAAACTCGCAGAGTAATGAGTAGCCCAAATACCGTACTATTCGGCGAGTACCAAATAGTAATGAGTATACTCGCTCATCCCTAAGTCTGCAAAGAATGTATACTTTTATAGAAAGGTAGGGGCACCGGGCACCTTCAGGGCAATTGGTCTTTCTTATTTCTCCATAAAGACAGACCGCTGTCTTATCCCCAGCCACCTGGTGGTGCTACGCCTGCATCAGCCAGTCAAGCATTTACAGTCCAAGTATAGAAAACAAATAGGCGGCACTCACCGTGTGTTCGTAGGTGCTTTCTTTATTGAAGAGGTGCGGGGAGGGGGTGCATGAAGGTACAGACGACAGGTCCTGTTTCGCGGTTTGCCCGCTTCTACAGGTCTGCAGACTGGACTGTGAATGTATACTTTTAGTTACAAAGTTCTGTGACATGTGCGCTTATGTTTCATCGCCTGGACTAAATATAAAGAATGTGATAATGTAAACATTTAAAAAAAATGTCTCAGCTTCCAGATTTTTATATTTTCTAACATGTAATAAAATATCACAACTAAGCTGTTGTTTTCTTGTAAATGAAGTAAGTGCTTGATAGGCAGCTGTGATGATACGGTATGTGTAGCTTAATGTACTTGAGAGAGTTAAGCATAGCCAAATTTAGAAAGAAAAACAGACCTCTAACAAGAAAATATGAGTCAGAGTTTACCCTAATTAAATGTTGCCATGGTAAAAGCTTCAGTGCCAGCCATATACACAGAATATTCAGCTCTTTAGGGAGATAACAAATCAGAGCTAGGAATCTATTTAAATATTTTTTCTCGGGCTATTATATGGAAACTTTGTTTTTCTGGATGCGGCTTAAATAGTATTTGCAGTTCTGGGCTCATTGGCTAAAGCTGCTAAATGCACATTTGCTTTATTGGCAGCAAAATGCTGGTAATGGGGAACACTAAAACAGTTGTAGCTGGGTAATAACAATATAGCTGGAAGGTGGCCATGGACAATAATGGAAACAAATCATATTTTGGGTAAATTTAGCATAATTATGATCTCACAATTGATAAAATGTGTGTGGAGAGAAAGTCATATGAAAGCTCTAATGTCCTTATGACAAAATATAATTGTTTGCATCCATACAAATGAGCATAATAGTTTAGTCGTGGTTTACTATCAGAGAAATGTTTTTAATTTTTGGCCAACACCATGTGCAGAGAGGTTGTGTATTGATTACGCTTATATCTATCCAAACAGAGCCGCCCAGGTAAGTATGGGCATTTTTCTGTTTTTCTTTTTCTTTATAAGCTTCTCAATTTTAAAAACACTTGGAAAACTTCTGCAGCAAATGTCAAATTTTAAAAGCCCCCAAGATTCATGAAAAAAACACATAAAACTGTTCAAAATCCAGGAAAAACTGCTAACAGCACTAGATAGGAGGGAGTTATGGTTTTCAATATACTGTACATTACAAACTGTGCCTTATCAGCAGTAGTGATGGGCAGACCCGAACTTTAAAGTTCAGGGTCCGTACTGAACACCTGGACTTCCTTGAGATGTCCATGTTACTGTTTGGGTTCAGCTGGGAAGGCTGTAAAAGTAAATAAAATGAGGATGAAACAGCAGCAATTTACTTACCAAGCCTCGGCAGCTGCAGGCACACCACTTTTGAGGCCGCTCATTAACTCCATCTTTATTCACAGCACTGGCTCCAACAACCAATGACAGAAGCTCACTCTCAGACTGTGTGTGTGATTGGCTGTTGCACCCCCATCCATCTGTGATTAGTTGGATTGGCAACAAACCTGCCTTAATAGTGGTGTAAAAATAAATAAACAATTAAAAAAAATTACGTGGAGTCCCCTTCATTTTTGATTATCAACGCAGATAACGCAGCCAGCTATGGGCTGCTAAACCCAGATGTCTGTTTCTATCCTGGATGGCAACCAAAAATAGTAATTTATCAGATCAGCAGCACCAATGAATGTAGACAGGTGCCAGCTGGAAAAAAACGCAACTACAAAGAGATATTCAGCTTCACTCTAAGGTAGGGTCTGATTTGCATCAAGCCCACAGCCTGCCGGTTGCACTTAATGCTTAGAAAATTAGCTCAGGCTAATAGGCTAGGGTCACCATGTAACCCTTGCGCCGATTTTGGCTTCCTTATGGCAATTTCCTAACCAGAATGAAGAACAACGATTGGCTCATCACAACTCCCTGATACCGCTTTTTTGGCGCACTAGAAACATGCTTGCGTTGAGCCACAAACGGTAAACGTAGCAGTAAAAAAAAAAATTTAAATATTTTAACACAATGGAAAAACTTACCGTTTTATTGGGATCTATCAAAAAAACGATCGGTTTTTTAATTTTTCAATAAAATGTACTATAGTGCAAAAAGTTGTGTGTGGAGTAGTAAGAAAAACCGATGGTCATAAATATTCTTTTTCTATTTCCAGCTTATCGCATTTCTATGGACTATGACCAAATTCCCTGGAATGTAGTGCCCACTGCACTCAGGATTTGTTTTTATGGCACAGAAAATTAGTGAGCGGGATAGTGTCTCAGTGGTTAACACTGGGGGCCTGGGTTCAAATCTCATAAGACAACATCTGTAAGTGAGTCGGTCAACAGGGTAGGGTGTACTCAGATACCGGGACAGGTGGTTACTTCAGTGGGGGGAAGGGGCACGGCTGGTCGGTTCCCGTTTCGTGCCCTGGACCCTCAATTGGCGGGGTGGGGGTGATGATGATGGGGAAATGGTAACGTGATGCCACCTGTGGTACCTGGTAATAGGGTTACTAGCGCTGCAGCCGGCCGCTGAGGTGATGTAAATGCAGCTTTGGTAGTACAGTTCCCCACAGGTGGATCTTTACCTAAGAGCAGCGGGGTGGATGAGGAAGTAGTAGTCCTCACCTCGAGGATGTTGTAGAAGCCCTCCGGGCGGCGGATGGAAGGAGACCAGATACTAGATCAGCTCAAACAGGTCTTTACTTGCACCAGGTGGGAAATGGTATACGGTACAGTCTGGTTGAATGGGGTTGGTAGCCGCAGATCTTGGAGGACTTTCCAGAGTCTGGCAGTGGTGCCTTTAATATGGTGTTCCTGGTCCTGTCCCTATGTCTCCGCCTTCCCCTCTTGAGCCAAGTCTCTAGTCCTCGGGGTCTGTACCTAAAGTTTCTTACTTGTCGTGTCATGGACCCAGCTGCGGGACCGATGTTGGGATTCTTTAGGGGTGCTGTGGCTCCCTTGTGTCAGGCCCTCAGCTTCCGGTCAACAGTTAGGGTTAGACCTTTTACTAGCTGCCTCAGCTCCGGTATGCCGGTGGTGACTGGGTTCCCAGCTGGCTCCATCCAGTCCAGGAATAACCCCCTTCAGAGTCTGGGTTACCCCTCTCCTAAGAGGTGCATTCCTGTTACAGCTGCAGGGTCCCCTGCATCTGCCTTCCTCGCTGTCTCACACCGTCTGCCTGACACTATTGTCACTCCCTGTCTCCCGCTCTCTAGGCTCCACCCCCTGGGTCCTACTAAATACCAGTCCCCTGTGTTAAAGTGGCCTACTGTTTGGATGCATGGTGCAGACTCTGTTGGGTCCTCCATATCCACGGCTACAGAGGCACTACACCTTCTGTTTAGGGTGCAGTACCTCCCTGTGGTGTCTTGCCATAGGGGAACCACATAAGGAGTTTATATATACAGCATATGTTGCCACTATATAATAAAGGCAAAATAATTATTGAAAGTGTCAGGAGTGTTTGTTAAAATAATTTTGATTGTGTTCTTATGTCTTTTTACATTCTGGGTTAGATCCCTGTCACATCATTCTGTTATCAGCATATATCATGAGCTAATGCAGCATACACTGTATCAACCTCCTCATGGTCTGATTTCAGATATGCGTCGAGGCATGGAGAATGGGCACTAGGGTCCTTCTGGAATAAGTACAACTTGGATACCTATAATACCATTTGGCCATTTCTAAGTTGTCTGTGACTTAAAGCTTTGTTGCACTTTATTTAGGCACATTCTTTTATCTGGTTGCACATGCACTTTAGCAGGTCACAGCCATTTAGGTGACAGTCTATGGGAGTGGGGGATGGGGGGGCACCATTTTGTTGTTCTAAGTTGCCAACCTCCTGTTATGTAGCGTACAGTTCACTGGGATCATTAGCAGTATTTTTAGGTCACTTTAGTGTGTGGAATTCTTGTGTCGGCTCTGTAATAATATTGGTTGTCAAATTATATGTACCTATTTTAGTGACCTCTGTTTAGGTCTTTGTCTTGCAGGGACAGTGAGGTCAGCCTAAGGGTTAGTCTACGGAGAGTGGAGGCACCATGTTGTGTCTTTGGAGTGCCCACCTCCGCTGTTAGGTAGGGGCCAGGAGGGAGTGTAATAGGCGTGTCTACCCCTTCTTCCCTCTACTATCTGTGCACTGTAGTAGCAGATAGCTGCAGGCCCTGGAAGGACAAAGGCTGCAACGTTATGTTTGGGTCACAGCTTGATGATGTAATTGCGTCTTTCAACTATGGACCTGCTGTTATGTAGGCTGCAGGACTGAAGCCACCCACAGCCTACAGAACGGACAGTGGCAGTGCAACAAGATCGTGTCTCCTTGCTCTGCTGTAGAGTTTAATTGTATCGGTTCTCTTGCACACGCCATTGCATTTAAAAGTAATGATAGCTCCGGGTGTGCCCTTCAGAGTGTGGGACCCGGTAGCTGCACTACTGTATAGGGGATTATAAAATTATATATTTGCAGGACATCTATCTATTTTATCTAACTAATATCTTTTCATCTATTTGTTTATACATATTTGTTTTTATTCCTTTGAGATGTGTGGGTAAAAATTGGACACCATATAGATGGTCTATGTGCCCTTCTTTTTTTTTCTAGCACTCACTTACTTGCATTGATGAGTCTTATCTGATATACACAGCAGACTGTGATTTTTATCTCAACCTGATTACAGTTGAGGAAAACTCAGTGACTCACCATGGCCGGGGACTCCGGTTTAGACAGGCTGTAGCTCCTTCCTCCTTGTCACGGGTGGACCGCGCCTGCCGGTAGTGGGGCCCGGTTGAGTGCAGATCAAAAGTTGAAGACGTCTTGTAGGAACAGATTAAGGGTTAATTTATTTGTGACGCCACCTATGAGTAGTTCGGTAAGTCCTACCGACGCTGCGGAACCTCCGGGGGAATGGATAGCAGCAAGATGGAATGCTCCCCACAGGCTGAGCGGTGATCCCCGGAGGCTGGAGCTGCTTAAGATGTTGTGCGGCAGCTGCGGTTACCTTGTGTGCAGACGGATGCAATCATAAGGAAGCACGGACACTGTAAGTCTCTGCAACGGGCCTTTACTGTAACCAGCAAGCAATACATGGCATACAGTTGACGGGTAGTGGACCGGGTGGACTCAGCAGCGATGGTGTCCCTCAGAGATCCGTTGTGTTCCTCCATTCTAGCTAAGTATTTGCCATTGTCGCCCAAGAATACCAGGTCGGGTACGGGAAGACTGCTTCAATCCCTATCCAAAATGTACGTTATGGATATTTTGGGGAGCCTTGGATCCCTCGGTGGATACACGCTGGTTAGACGACTGGAATTTGGCGGGTGGTGGGTGCTCCTGTCAAGCTGCTCCTCCATGCTTCTGGTTCGCGTAGCAGAGGTGAACTGCTGCCTGCTTCGGTACCAGTGAACCGGCTGTGAGTTGGGCACGGGAGTGTTTTGGAACCCGTGTTTGGTGATGCCCGATCCGGTTGTGCAGGCCTCAGGTGCTAACACCCGACCGGTGACGGCCCAGGGCTGCACAGCGGTGCAGAGCCCCCGCTCCTACGTCCTCCAAGTTCAAGTCTCTCTCTCTACTAACTACTGACTACCCTTGCACTCCGCCCACCAGGACCTTGGATTGGCCCTCTATGTTAAGTGATGCATGCAGGGTTTGGATCTCTAAGTTAACCAGATGACTGCTGGGTCAGAGAATATTGCTGCTGCATCTATGGCTGCAATACCCTCCTGTGACGCACTCGTTGCGGGGCGCCACATCTGCTGATAATCACTGCCTCATGGAATAACATCGGTGGAAATGAGCCCTTAATATTACAGTTATGTTCTGTGTGATTTCACAAAATGGGATTTCAATAAGTGGTCTGCAGAGTTATTCCAAATATGTAATATCTGATATACATTTCCCAATGCTGTCATGTCCTGATATGACAATACATCTTCTTCAATTGCAGGTTTGAATTCATTGTACTGTTGCTGTATCTAAACCATCCTGCATCGCATCTCTATGTGGCTTGCATATGACTGTTATGGTATGAATTCGCTGTACTGCTGCTGTATGTAAACCCTCCTGCATCCCATCTTTATGTGGCTTGCTTATGACTGTTATGGTATGTCATACCCTCCATCCAATATTCCCCATCTGCTCCCTAACTTGCAAATATCCATACTCTTTAATTCTGATTGTGTCTCTCCCTCTTGTTGATTTGCCCCCAAATGTTCCTATAAGGCTGGTTTCACACTGCGGATTTTTACCATCCATGGCTGTCCGTTTTACAACCCTATGGGGTCATGTGACCGATGACGCTGAGCGGGTAGTCCCCGCCCAGCCAGATCCTTTCAGCATCCGGAGCTAGATGCTGCACAGCGGAGGATCACTGGACAGGTGAGGATAGATTTTTTATTATTTTTAACACTTGCTTTCACTTAAATTTCACTTCCGCAATGTATATATACATTGCGGAAGTGAAATTACCCCGCACAGCTCATTTTGTGTCCGGATCCGTGATAATCACGGACCCGGACACAGAAATAGGTCACACCCTGTGGTGTCCTTTCCTGTCTTTGGGATCCTACAAAAAGTAGGATCCCACGGACAGGAAAAAAAACGCAATATGAAACCAGCCTTACCAGCAATCTGTTAATTTTCCTTGGTGTGTTGAGTCCTGTATCCCTCCTCTTACTCCTCCCTCATACTTACCTGATTCATTCTCTGCACACCCTAATATCTCCGGCAACATTGCCGGCAACTGAGGGGCATGGCCAAGTTGCGGCGACATCGCCGGAGAGTTGCCCTGTATAACAGGGTGATTTCAACTGTGATAGTTGCTTCAGCAACATGGCCTGGTTTCCCAACAATGTTGTGAAATCTGGCGATGTTGCTCAGGCGATCTGCCTGCATCGCCCAGTCTGACGCAGCAACTGCGAAGTTGGCGGCAACTTCCCCCATAGACTCCCATGTTAAGGATCGCTGTCAGGGTTGAGTTTAACCCTGGCAGCAATAGTTGCTAGCTACATCGCTGATGAGTTGCTGGCGATGTCTCCTCGCCTGACAGCTCATCAGCGATGCTCGAGAGCGGCCAAAAACATGCACGCTCCCGGGTGTTGCCGGCAAAGTTGCCGGCGATGTTGCCCCGTGTGACGGGGCCTTATGAGTTATAGATTAGTTAGGGCAGGCCTGTAGCCTTTGCCTGTGTGATTTCGCAAATGTGGAATTTCAATAAGTGGCTGCAGAGATATTCCAGAGATAAACCAGAGGAAACCAGAAGGTACCAGCTATAGCCGTCTCTAACACTTTGCTCTCTCACTAACACTTTAACCATGCTTAGTTATGCCCTAAAAGTCATTACTCCACTAATCCTTTAACTCTTTCACTATCCCCAAACACCACTACCCCATCACAAATCCCTCTTACCGCCCCGCCTGAGCTCTTCTGCTGACCTGCTTCCCAATCTCACACCTCTCCTGTAGAAACACAAAACAAGCCAGCCGCTCTCATTCTCCCACCTTTTTGCTCTGTCTTTGCGTCTGTTATCAGCAGGTGACATTTCCCCAATCCAGGACTTCCACAGCCAACATTCTCCACTATTTCTCCCTCTTATCACCCCACCCCTGCAAGAAACAGCTGCAATCTTTTATATATAAAACCCATTTCACTGACCCCCTCTCCACCGCCCCCCCTCTCTTGAGCGATCTGGAATACCTGTTACATCTGTAAAAAACTCCATTTAATTCATGGCCTCTGTATCGCTCTCAGACCTTCCTGGGCCTCACAGAAACATGGCTGACACCCTCCGACACGGCCTCCCCTGCTGCACTGTGTTACAGCGAACTTCATTTCTCCCACACACTTCGCACTGGCAACAAACATGGTGGAGGAGTGGGTCTTCTCCTTTTAGCAACTTCACCTTCAATCCAAATCCTCCCCCTCCCTCTCTTATACTCTCATCTTTCGAAGCGCACTCAGTCCATATCTACTCTCCTTCCAACCTCCAAGTGTCCATTATTTATCGACCCCCGGGCCCGAGCACTGCCTTCTTTGACCAATTTTCCATCTGGCTTCTATACTTTCACTCTGCTGACATTCCCACCATCATAATGGGTGACTTCAACATCCCCATTGACACCATCTGTCAGCAGCTTCCAAACTTCTGTCACTTGCTTCACCCTTTGGCCTCTCACAATGGTCCTCTACAGCCATCTGTCGAGCCCCAGGCCCTGGGGTACTTGGGTATCAGGCTCGGGTGGAATGCTTGTTGTGTCACGGGTGGCAGCGCCTGAGCCCATGGCCTGGGTGACACTTCAAAAAGGGTGTATTTACAGGGGATAAGAGTTTATAATGTGACGCCACCTGTAGTACCTGGTGATGGGTCACCAGTACCGCCACAGTCTGCCGGAGGTAGATCGTAGTGCGGCTGAGATGGCAAAGCTCCCTACAGGCGGAGCTGGTCCTCCAGGGCAGCGTTCCTGCAAGGGAACAGGTAGATGTAGAAACACACACAGGCAAAGTCACTTTCTCCCGGGTACTTTACTGTCAACTTGTAGCAGCATCATACAATGTTCACAGTCCAGCATCAGATGTTAAGATAACAGGTAGCCCTACGGGTGGCTGCAAGTGGATCCCTTGTGGTATGGTGGAACCCGTGGTGTACCTGAGTTGACGAACCCATGTCCTTTCTTCCCCGCCTAGGATGGGCATATACCCAATGGCTCCGTGTAGGTAGTATTAGGGTCCTCTCCCTTGTGGTGAGGAAGCAGGCAGGGTGCTGTGGCGATATACGGACCACAGCAGCTGGTTGCCGACTGCAAAGATATACTTTGGCCGGATCCTCGGGCCCGGCGTTCCCGTGGTGGACTGGAGACTCCCCTGGAGTATGGTCGCTCCACTCTGGCGTTCTCCCTTTCTCTCTAGGGCCTCGACTCCGCTCATCAGGCGCCCTCTTTCAGGATCTCATCAAGACCCCTTCTCCTTCCCTCCGGATCGGCTTGAAACCGTCCGGGTAACCCTTCCGCCTCGTTCCACACTCTTTCCAACTTTCCTCCTTCTCCGACTGTTCCAACCCTCTACCTCTCTCACCGACCAGAGAGAGACTACTCTTTCTCCTAGCTGGTCATTCTGCTGAAGACCTCCTTTATCCCCCTAGAAGTGAATATATCCCCTCCCGGGTAACCTCCCACCGCTCAGCTAATATGGGAGTTCAGGAATGGGTCCCACCCACCAACTTCGGGTCCACTTAGGGTCCTCATTAACGGGTGCAATACTCCTCTGTGACGCCTGACTACATGGGACGCCACACATCCATACAGACGACATACACTAGACCTCATCTTCACCCGCCTCTACTCTCTAACTAAACCCACAACCTCTCCTCTCCCCCTCTCTCACCATCATCTACTCACTTTCTCATCCTTGTCCTCCTCATCTGCCACCCATGTCCATCAATTCACACACCCTCACAGAAACCTCACACATCTTGACGCTCACGCACTCTCGAATGCCATTTTACCGCTATCATCTATATCCTCACTCCATGATACAGATAATGCCACAGCTTTCTACAACTCGACACTCACATGAGCTATTGATGCAGCTGCTCTTCTCGTTCATATCAGAACAAGACAAATCAACAGACAATCCTGGCATGCTAACACCACTAAAAAGCTGCAGCGACAGTCTAGGATTGCTGAGTGGCGCTGGAAGAAAACACATTCATAAGAAGACTACACAGCATTCAATCAAGCACTTTTCAAATTCAGCACTCACCACCACTAAACAGAATTAGTTCATTACCCTTATATCCTCTTTGTCCCAAAACCCCAGACAGCTATTCCACACATTTACCTCCCTCCTCCACCCCCAACTGCCCCCTCCTAATTCTTGTATCTCTGCAGAAGACTTTGCAATTCACTTCACCAGCAAGATTGATCAGATCAGACAAGTCTTTGCTGCCCAACCACCACAACCCCCATGTATACCAGACCTCTGCCCCACTAACCCTCCTGAGTCGCTCGATAGTGTAGGGGGTACTCGGATACCGGGACAGGGGGTTACTTCAGTCGGGAACACGGCTTTTCAGTTCCCGGTTCCGTGCCCTGGATCCTCAGTGGTGGGGTGGTGGTGATGATGATGGGGGATTTGTAACGTGACGCCACCTGTGGTACCTGGTAATAGGGTTACCAGCGCTGCGGCAGGCTACTGAGGTGATGGAAATGCAGCTTTGGTAGTACAGCACCCCACAGGTGGAGCTTTACCTCAGGGCAGCAGAGTGGATGAGGGTGGTAGTAGTTCTCAAGTCTGAGGTGCCGTAGAGGCCCCCCATGGCGGTGGATGAAAGGAGTCCAGACACCAGATCAGCTCAAACAGTTCTTTATTTGCACCTGTTGAAATTAGTACAAGATAAAGTCTGGGTAAATCGGGGGCCATAGCCGAAGATCTTGGAGGCTTTTTCAGAGTCTGCCAGACGTGTCCTCAAAATGGCGTTCCTGGTCCTGTTCCACTCTTGTGCCCTGTTGGCCTTCCGTACTCCCACTCATGAGTCAAGTCTCTAGTCCTCGGGGTCTGTTCCCTAAAGTCTCCTTACTTCTCGGCATCTTGAACCCAGCTGCGGAACTGATGTTGGACTACTTGATGGGTGCTGTGACTCCCTTGTGTTGGGCCTACAGTCTGCCGGTCTGTGGTTAGGGATAAACTGTAACTAACAGCCTCGGTTCTCATGTACCGGTGATGACCTAGGTCTCCAGCTGGCTCCGACCAGTCCTAGAGTGGCCCCCTTCTCCGTCCGGGTCACCCCTCTCCTAAGAGGTGCCCTCACGTCATGGTCACAGGGTCCCCTGCGTCCGTCCTCGCTGCTGTCTTACACCATCTGACTCTCACTGTCACTCCTCGTTTCCTGCTCATCTAGGCTCCACCCCCTGGGACCTACTGAATATACGGTCCCCTGTACTAAGGTGGCCTACTGTATGGGTGTTGGGGTGCACACTCTGTAGGGTCCTCCATATTCACTGCTACGGAGGCACTACACTTTCTGTTTGGGGTGCAGTACCTCCCTGTGGTGCCTTGCCATAGGGGTGCCACACTCCTCCCCGCAATTACTAAAGGAGAACTTGCAAACCTTCTCTCCAGATCGCACCTCCCCACTTGTGCACTGAACCCCATCCCATCCCACTTCCTCCCCAACCTCCCCACAACACCTATCACTAACTTCTGGTACCTTTCCTTCTGCTTTCCAACATGCAACAATTACATCTATCTTAAAGAAGCCATCCCTTGACCCCACTTCTACATCCAGCTACAGGCACATATCCCTGCTCCCGTTCGCTTCCAAACTTCTCGAAAAGCATGTCCACACTTTACTCTCATCCCACCTCTAATCCAACTATCTCTTGGTCAAACTTCAATCTTACGCCCCTACCACTCCACTGAAGCTGCCCTGACCAAAATTACTAACGACTTACTCACGGTCAAAGCTAACAGACATTTCTCTGTCATCCTCCTTCTAGACCACTGACTCCTATTACAGATCCTCTCTTCCATTGGCATCACTGACCTTGTCCTCTCCTGAATCTCCTCCTACCTTTCCAACCGCACATTTAGCATCATCCACACCCACACGACCTCCTCGCCCCATCCCCTCTCTGTTGGGGTCCCTCACGGCACTGTCCTGGGGCACTCCTTTTTTCAATCTATAATCTTGGTCTGGAACAACTCATAAAGTCCCATGGTTTCCAGTATTCCAGTATCACCTGCCTGCTGATGTCAGATATATCTCTCTGCCCCAGATGTAACTCTCCTCCTCCTCCTCTCTCCTGTCCAAAATCCCTGAGTGTCTATCAGCCATATCCTCCTTCTTCTACTCTCGCTTCCTAAAACTTAATGTAGACAAAGCTGAACTCATCATCTTCCCTCCACACACCTTCCTTACGAGATCCATCTATCATAATGAATTACATCACACTTTGCCCTGTACCTGAAGTCCGCTGCCTCGGAGTTACCCTTGACTCTGTCCTGTCCTTCAAGCCGCACATCCAATTCCTTGCCACCTCCAACTCACAAATATTTCCAGAACGGTCACTTTCTCAATCCTCAATGTACTAAACTACTAGTGCATGCCCTCATCATCTCCAGTCTCAATTACTGCAACCTACTCCTCTGCGGGCTCCCTGCTAACACTCTCGCACCTGTCCAATCTGTCCTTAACTATGCTGCTTGACTAGGGGTGAGCGAGTATAATCGATACTATTTGGTACTCGCCGAATAGTAACGATATTCGGGCTACTCCCCGATTAGTTTCTTGTGATTACTCGGGAGTAGGGAGTAGTCTTTTAACTTTTGCAGTGTATCTATATATACACTGCGAAAGTGCACTAAAAGTGAATAAAAGTTGTTAAAAAATATCATACTCACCTATCCGAAGCCTGCACCAGACCGTCAGAGAAGACACCAATCAAAGACAAGGACATGCAAGTCTGACAGCCAATCAGATGGCTGTTAGTGATCTGGCCAATCAGATGGCCAGACGTCACAAACCACCTGAACGCTACCAGCCACCTGATTGGCCAGATTGCCAGGTCTTGAACGTGTATCAATGACCTGGCAATCTGGCCAATCAGGTAGCTGGTAGCGATAACATGGTTTGTGAAGTCTGGCCATCTGATTGGCCAGATCGCTACCAGCCATCTGATTGGCTGTCAGACTTGCAGGTCCTTGTCGTTGATCGGATGTCTTCTTTGCCGGTCCCGGTGCAGGCGTCGGATAGGTGAGTATGATATTTTTTAACAACTTTTTTTCACTTTTAGTGCACTTTCGCAGTGTATATATAGATACACTGCGAAAGTACTCGCCCGGCCCATTCATTGCCATTGGACTTGCTATACTCGCAACAAGTACCGAGTACCGGGACCTACTCGTTGCGAGTATAGCGAGTCCGATTATTACAGTACTCGCTCATCCCTATGCTCAACTAATCCACCTCTCTTCTTGCTATTCCTCCACTTTTCCCCTCTGCAAATAACTCTACCGGCTTCCAATTCACCAACAAATCCAATTCAAACTATTAACAATGATTTACAAAACCGTCCATAATCTATCTCCTCATATATCTTTGAAGTAATCCTCCTCCTTTCCTCCACACTTGTACGTTCCTCATCTGCAAAACTTCGCTCGAGCATCCCCCATTCTCTTGAATTCTGCACCCCAAAATGTCTGACTGTCCCCCACAATCAGAACCTTCAAGTGGAACCTGAAAACCCAGCTCTTCAGAACAGCCTACAGCCTGCAATGACCACAATGCCACCTCACCACCACTGGGCCCGGTGATCCACCACCACTCGACCTGGCGCTACACCACCATTAGACCCAGCGCTCCACCACCACTGAACCTGGCGCTCCACCACCATTGGACCCAGCGCTCCACCAACACTGGACCTGTCGCTCCACCACCAGAGCAGACCCAACCTACTGTTTCGCTCCCCACTGCCCTGTAGAATGTAAGCCCACAAGGGCAGTGTCCTCTCTCACCTCTGTACCAGTCTGTCAGGGTACCTTTACACGCCGCTACAACATGGTAGAAACAACCGGGTGCTTCACATGCACGAGCACGCACGAACGGTTACAAACGGTACCCGCACCGCCTTTACACACCGCTATAAGGTGCTTTACAGAAGGTTGAATCTATCTCTGGATGCACCGCCGGGTGCCTAAAGTTACCTTCTGAAAAGCACCTTACCTCATTTACACGCCACTACAGAGGGTAATATGGGAGGACCTGGTGCAGCAGGGACAACACATAGGCGTGCCAGAATTGTGGATTACGAGAATTTCGTACGCTGATAGGACAAAGCAATAGCATCATGATTGGGCAGCCAGTGCAGGAGGCTGACTAATACATGACGCTCGAGCAATTGTGTAGTGTGACTGGTCAGCTCCTTAAATATGCCGCCCTATGCAGCGACTACCAATCGTAACGCAGGAGCTTCCTCCAATGATCGCTGAAGGGGGGTGGTTTCCCGGAGGCTGTGTCATGCCCCGGGGAGTTAGCTAGGTGACGAATAAACCTTACCCTACCGTATTTACACGCTGTTACCACCAGGTTGAAATCACCTGTTTTAGAGCTCGGCTCTGAAACAGGTGCCGCAAGTGACGGGTGGAAACAACCGTCTTTACACGCCGCTACCTCGGGTTGATTTGGCGGTGCAAGTTACATTTCTCTCATCTACCCGGTTGTTTCCACCCTGTTGTAGCGGCGTGTAAAGGTACCCTCACTGTTAGTTTGTTCATTGTATTTTTAACTTGTTTGTATGTAACCCTTTCTCATATACAGCACCATGAAATCAATAGTGCTCTATAAATAAGTAATAATAATAATAATGTTCTCCTTTTTTATTATACTTTTTTATCACTGCTGCTACTACAATTACTACTATTAATAATGCTTAGTATTACTATTTTGATGACTGCGTCTTATGCTCCTTTATACTTATTCTTATTCATACATTGTATATGTTTATAATTCCCGATAGTATAGATGATTATGTGAACTCAATATTCACCTACTTCATCATTTCCTTTATGTTATTGATTTAATAAAGGAAAAATACAATCACTAGAGTATTTACATATTCCATTCATTTTGCATGTGTACCTTCTAAAACATCACTTTTGTTGACACTCTAAAATGAATTGCTTCACATAACCATGTATCATTTTCATGTCCTCGTTTATGCAAATTCAAAGGAAACACAGTGCGCTTCAACAGGGAGACAAATTCAGGAATATCAATGAGCTAAACTGAATACCTGACAATGACAAACTCTGCATTACATTGCTATGTGAGAATAATTCTGACACCCCACATTATATAAAATAATATGTGTAGACTGCCAAAATTCTTACCATCTGTTACAGTAATGACATTTTCTCTAGGACACGCACAACAGAGGAATACTTGTGAGTCGGTCGACAGGGTAGGGGGTACTCGGATACCGGGACAGGTTGTTACTTCAGTGGGGATCACGGCTAGTCGGGTCCCAGCCCCGTGCCCTGGACACTCAATGGCTGAGGGGAAAATTATTTGGGATGGGGGATTATTATACGCGACGCCACCTGTGGTACCTGGTATTGTAGTTGCCAGCGCTGCAGCCGTCCGCTGAGGTGATGGTGATCAGTTTTGGGTAGTACAGCTCCCCACAAGCAGAGCTTTACCTCCGGGCAGCGGGGTGGATGAGGGGCGTAGTAGTCCTTGGCTCTGTGGTGCTGTAGGAGCCTCCCAGGCGACGAATAATTGATGCAGAGACACCAAGTTAGCCAAAACAGTTCTTTACTGCTACCAGATGGATCATTAGGTACACGGTACCGTCTATTTTTGTTGCCACAGGTTTTTTGTTAGTTGCCACAGGTTTTTTGTTACCACAGAGTCTGTCAGAGGTGCCTTTCAAATGCTTTCTTAGTCCTGTTCCTTTAGGCTATGTGCACACAGGGAGGTTTAGGGCCGTTTTAGCAGCGGAAACCGCCGGTCGGTTTCCATGAGGCTTATGCTAATTTATGTTAATCCAAAAGCGGCTTTTGGGTTAACATAAAAACCTATGGAAACCGACCCCCGGTGTGCACACACCGCGGTTTCCACATGCTCATCCGTTGCTAACCCGCTGGGTTCCCAGCGGGTTAGCGAAGAATGAGCATGTTCTATAAACCGATCGGTTCTGCAGCGGCTGCAAGCAGAATCATGTGCTGCTTCCAGCCGCTGCAGAACCGACGCGGCTAACCCGCTGTGCACCCGCCGCAAAGCCGACGCACACAGCCGCACATACCCGACAGGAAGCCGGTGGGCGGCTCTGGAGCTTCCTGTCGGGTCCGGCCAGCCGCCGCCGACACAAACCCGCCCACCAGTGCGCCCAGTGTGCACATAGCTTAAAATGGGCTCTTTTGGCTCCTTACACTCCCACGTTTGAGTCTGGTTTCTGGTCCCCAGGGTCTGTTGCTTAAAGTGTCTTTAACTTGTTAGCAACTTGAACCCAGCTATGGGACAGAGGTTGAACTACTTTGATGGGTGCTGTGGCACCTTCTTGATAAGGCACACAGCCTGCCAGTCAGCAGTTTGGGATGAACCTTAACAAACCGACTCGGTTCCGGTTTAACGGTATTGACCTGGACTCTTCAGCCGGCTCCGACTAGTCCTGGAGTGTCCCTTCGTTGTCTGGGTCACCTCTAGAGGGGCCCTCCTGTCATGCCCGCAGGGTCCCCTGTGTCCGTCTCTGCTGCTCTCCTCACACTGTCTGACTGACTGCTGTCAACTGGACACCCTGGTCCCTAAAGGTATGAATGTTGATTACGATCAACGGGGTTGTCTATTAGGATCATGTTGATGTCTATCTAGCTTTTCTCATTTTGTAGGTTGTTTTTATCATTTTAACTGTGTCATATTTTGATCTAGATGGAAAGAATGACAGCTCTATGGAAATACAGTATTCTACGTACAGTATAAATGCATCATGACTGTGTTATGGAAATTGTCTGGTAATTTAATAACAGATCTCCCTTCTCTGGGGGTAAGATGGAAATGTGTGATAAATAATGTATTAATACTTGTCTAATAGGGGGACACATGGAAGGGTCACATGATCCTCAATGGAATATTGATATTGGTGCATAATGTAGTTGGATATAGGGTGATAGGTTATGTCTCCATATATGCACCAAAGAATTGCTCCCTTAGGTATGATATATGTCTGGTTGGGCAGTAATTTATTATTATTATGCTATGTCCAATTTTGATTATGATGTATAAATAAAGGTTGCGGACCCCCGGGGGCACTTGGTTATCGGTTATACATCTGTGAACTATCTAATGGGTATTAATCTTTTTAGTTTTATATATAATGTAGAAGATGCTTCTTCCCCATAGTAATCACAGAGTGACATTTTGGTACAATTTTGCTGAGGATCCATGAGTATTGTGAGATATGTGGACATTTTCCCTGATTCGCTGTGTGACGGTCCCTATGAATGCCGGAGACAGGAAATACGTCACCACACGGCCTCATTCTAAACTTTGAGTGATAGCTAGAGCGGCGAATCAATGGAAGACGCCGACGCATGCGCACAGGACCCGTATGGATTTCCGGGTGCACGGAGTGTAGCGGGTTGCTGGTTGGTGAATGTGATCTGACGACACGATCACTATGACAACGGAGCGACGCATGTCAGCGATTGGGAGACACTCATGACTGCAGGAGAAAGTACGATTTGGATTCTTATGGACTTGGATAACATTGATGAGTGTTCCTAGGGGATCGGGAGACTGTACTCGATGCATACTGTGTGGGTAATATACTGATAGTTGATCTCTGTCTAGCTCATATGACTTTTTAACTTTGTTTATCATTCACTATACATTGATTGGTTAATTGTTATGGTGGGTGGAGTTTTGATGATATAAATGGCACTGTGTTGTAATGGGGTATATGCACTTGAAAAAGGTCGCCAGACCGAAACGTCGTGCTGAGATGACGGAATAAATCATGATACTTTGAAATATACCGGCTGGTGAGGCGCTGTTCTTACTTATATTTGTCAACTGCCACTGTCTCTTACGTCACGTCTCCCGCTCTGCTAAGCTCCACCCCCATGGGGCCTACTGAATATACAGTCCCTGGTGCTAGGGTGGCTGTGATTGAGATTTTGTGGTTTTGGATACAGACTCTGTAGCTTCCCCCTCTACCTGCGACTATGGAGGCACTACACCTTCTGTTTGGGATGCAGTACCTCCCTGTGGCATCCCTCCAGAGGGGCGCCAAATTTGCTTAGGTCCCTTTCACATAAGCATTTTTTGCTGATTACGGCAAATCCGGCAGATTTACTGCATCTGCTGTCTAACGGTCGCATTTGCGGCACACTTGCGGTAAGACCCATGCATTGTCTATGGGGCTTGCGGCCAGTGCCTTATTGCCATGATCCGACACTTGCAGCTGCACAAAATAACCGCAGCTGACCGCAGGTTTTTTTTCCGCGGCTTTGCCAGATCACGTAAAAAATGCACTTGCCACAAGCCCCTAGACAATGCATGGGGCTTGCCGGCTGTTAGGCGGCAGATGTGGCAAATCTGCTGAACCTGGCGCAATCCTCGAAAAATTCTGATATGAAAGGGGCCTTATTTGTCTGTCACATAGTAATATTATTTAACTCTCATTATGTGTAGTCATTACACAACCATTGTCTTGTATATTAACATATAATGTACACATAAATCCCATAAAGACACCAAACATAAAGTATCATACCATAAATATCTCTTACATACTGTACATAGGGTTGAAATCAGTTGACTGTATCTGTAATGTGGAAAACCGCAGTTTCCCTTGATAAATATCAAACAAATACAGTAATTTTTCCATCTGACATGTCCAGCCTGATGTTGTGGGTACTGCATTGTAGTGGTTATATAATACCATTGTATAAGTATGGCACCCCATGGGTTAATGTGCCACAGTAACATAACACGGGTTCCCTCCCCACAACACACTGACTTACACTAGCATCTCTGGGCCAGGAGGGGGAGCACAACCTGCTCTCTTATATACTCCATGTCCACAGGAAGTAGACAGTTTAGTGTAGAGTTCAGTTCCTGGGAGAACTGAGAGAGACTGCAGTGTAAAAGAAGCTGTGCTAAGCTTCTCTGCAGTCTGCTCACTGATTCCAGGCCTAGCTAGGGTCTGAGGAAAGGAGCACTGAAAGACAGAGGAACACATCTGGGAGCTAGAGTGCCATCACCACTCGCACCAGAAGAGCGCACAGAACGGACACCGGATCCAGCATTGTGTCTGGCACCCACAGCACAGTGAATCCAGGAGTAGTGGAGTCTCTAGACAACCACAGTACCAGAGCAAAGCAACACAGATGGGTCAGCACAGCATAGAGGACTCAAGTTGCCTAGCCAAGTGGTACCAGCAGAGCAGAGAGAGAGTGAGACGGTCCCAGCAGCTCAGCTAGACGCAGCAGCCAGGACACACACACACAGCGCAGCATGAGGAAGCTGATGACCCGGACAGGGTGGGAGGAAAACCTGGCCCTTACAGACTCCATGGACAATCTGCAATAACATCGCAGTAAAGCTTTGTAAACTACAAAACGTGAGTGTGTGATCCTTAACCCATCTCCACTATTCACCTCCATCATAAACTTACCAATACTGCCCTGGGGAACCCAGTTCTGCCCACGGGAACTATTCCATCTCCGCTGCTATTACATCATCCCCGGAGGTTCTGCAGCAGTGGCAGCCCCATCAGTGGCTGCACACAGTGGGTGGCGTCACGACTAACATTCCCTGTAAATACACCCTTTTATTTGCCAGGGCCTGGGACACGGTCCGGACCAGGGCCCCGTGACATTCCCCCGAAGCAGACACGGTCCGGTACTGAGAACCCCCGTCCCAGTGGGCTCGACAAACCTGGCGTCATGAACAGGATCTACCGTGTCCCGTTAAGACGGGCAGCGTGTGCCGTGATTGATTTGAAAACTGATTTTGAACTGCGCCATCTGAACTGTATTTTTGAAAATCCGCCATTTTGCTGCGCGCGGCACGCGGGACAGAAAGGGGGCGGTACCCTGCAGTGACGCGAACTCAGCCTCCTCCCTTGGTGCTGACGACATCCGGCGGGGAAGAAGATCCCTGATGCACCGTGGAACCTCCCATAGACATCCGGACGGAAATGGAAGATGGAGGGTGAACGTTAACTAAGGGGGCCCAAGATGTCGCAGCCCTATGCAGAAGACGGCGACGGAGTAGCCGATGGAGCTGCAGCGCCGGATCAACCAGTAGCGCCCGGCGGTGCAGCGGCGCAAGGAACAGCACCAATCATGCCGTTCCTGATGCCGTATACTCCGGGGGCAATGTGGCTGCCCCAATACTCCGGTGAGCCTAATACACTAACTGACTTTATGCTAAAGATAAAAGAATATTATGTGATGTATCCCCTCATGGAAGCCCAGCGTGTAGGAATGATAATGGGACAATTAACGTGCAATGCACAGCGGAAGGTTGCGTCCTGGCTGGACACAGATAAGGACACTGTAGAGCATCTAGTAGGTAGACTGAACACAACTTTTGAATCTGCTGCTGATACCCGGGCTAAGATGAGGTTCTTTGCATGCCACCAGAAACCTAAACAGAGTGCCAGAGACTTTGCCTTGAATCTGCAGGAAGCACTCAAAGCCCTTAAGCTGGCAGAACCTGCTTTAGCCCCAGGAGCTGATAAAATGCTACTTGACCAATTTATAGAGGGCCTCCATTCCCCTTCCCACAGAGGACAGTTGAGCATGATATTGCTGCAGAACCCAACATGACATAAGCTTACCAATACTGCCCTGGGGAACCCAGTTCTGCCCACGGGAACTATTCCATCTCCGCTGCTATTACATTCTGCAGGTTCTGCAGCAGCGGTGGCGGCAGCCCCATCAGTGGCTGCACACAGTGGGTGGCATCATGACTAACATCCCCTGTAAATACACCCTTTTATTTGCCAGGGCCCGGGACACGGTCCGGACCAGGACCCCGTGACATTCCCCCGAAGCAGACACGGTCCGGTACCGAGTACGCCCGTCCCAATGGGCTCGACATAAGCATAAAGGGTTTGTCTAATGCAGAGGTCCCCAACTCCAGTTCTCAAGCTCCATCAATAGTGTATGTTTTCAAGATTGTCACCTGTGCAGGAGATTGAATTACCAACTGTCTACTGCTAAGGAAATCCTGAAGGCCTTACCAGTTGTTGGCCTTGAGGACTGGAGTTGGAGACCTCTGATCTAATGCACACTCTTGTTTGATTGACTGTTTGGACCAGCAGAATATCTCCACAGATAGCCTGAGCTATGCACTCTTCCAAGTTGCAAGTATAGGAGTTTTGACTTTACAGCATCAGAGGAGTGCAGTAAGGATTCACTAACATCTGCATATAAAAATTTTGTCTGATTTATATCCAGAAAAGTTGGATGACTGAAATCCATTTTGTACTTCATATGTCATGCCAGTGTGCGATATTTTTCCTTGCCTAGTATTTGCATAACATCAATATACAATGCTTTCTTTTTCAACATCTATTATTTAACAATCAGGACCATTTACAGTGTTCTATGCTACAGAATGGCAATGTACCCATAAAAAATAAATTAGCATATGGATTGTCCATATGATGACTAGGTCACCTCTAGTAGCTTGTCTATAACTTTACATATTACATTACAGACTTTTCTAGTGTAGATTAGGGATGGGCGAGTCTACTCGTTAGGACTCGTTACTCTGCGAGTAGTAAGGGACTCGCAGGACTCGGTACTCTGCGAGTTTCCCAGCGATTACTCGCACAGTAACGAGTCCAATGCAAATCAATGGCAATCCTAGTTTTGTCAGAGTCTGAGACTCTGACAAAACTAGGATTGCCATTGACTTGCATTGGACTCATTACTGTGCAAGTAATCGCAGGGAAACTCGCACAGTAACGAGTCCAGCTGTCTGCTCTGTGCCGGGCTCGCTCGGGTCCTGCAGGCTGCCGCAGCTCCAGGATCCTAGAGCCCTCCTGCTGGCTGATGTAGCAGAGCTGATATTGTTCTCAGTCTGCTCATTCCCTGTGCATAGACATCTATAACAATGCACAGGGATGTAGCAGAGAGGATATCGCATTTTGGACTACGTTGGACGGAAGAGGATTTTTTTATTTAAAGATGGAGTCCCTAATGGCTTTTTTTTTTTATTTCTAATAAAAAATTTTCTCTGTGTTGTTTTTTTTTACCCTTTATTGGAGATTCTTAGTGGCCGGGTCAAACGTTGCCTGACATTAAGAATCTCGGGCTTAATACCAGCTTGTATAACAAAGCTGGTATTAACCCCTTTATTACCCAGCATGCCACCACCACCAGGGCCGCTGGAAGAGTGGGGTTCAGCGCCAGAGGATGGCGCTTCAATGAACGCGCCATCTTCTGGGGCGGCTGCGGGCTGCAATTTGCAGCGGGGGGTGCCCAGAAAGCTTGGGCCTCCCTGCGCTGCGGATTCCAGCCCCCAGCTGCTTAGCTGTACCTGGCTAGACATAGAAATTGCGCGGAGCCCCACGCATTTTTTTTGAATTATTTCATGAAATTCATGAAATAATAAAAAAAAAAGGGCTCCCCTATATTCTTGTGTCCGGCCAGGTACAAATAGGCACCTGGGGGTTGGGGGCAGCCCGTCGCTGCCTGCTGGATCCGGCTGGTTCCAGAAATACGGCGAAGCCCACATCATTTTTTTTCTGAAAAATCAATAAAACAATCCTAAAAAAGGGACTGCATCTTTATTAACCCCTCGTCCATGGTCCAGGGGTTAATAATGATGCAGTCCCTTTTATTTACATTGTTTTCCAGCGGCCCTGGTGGCGGTGGAACGCTGGGTAATAAAGGGGTTAATACCAGCTTTGTTATACAAGCTGGTATTAAGCCCGAGATTCTTAATGTCAGGCCACGTTTGACCCGGCCACTAAGAATCTCCAATAAAGGGTTAAAAAAACACCACACAGAGAAAAATTATTTATTAAAAGTAAAGACACAGACACCATTAGGGACTCCAACTTTATTACCACCACATATCCCTTCAAAGACCCAGGTCTTCTCTCTTCTTTCTTCTGTCTTCCTTCTTCTTCTTGTTGCAGCGCCGGTAAGCAGAGAGTTAACTGTGCTGTGACAGCGGGAGCCTATTAAACATGATTTAGCTATTGTAGCAGATAGAGCCTGAAACTTACGAGACACATCTGCGATTTGTAAATCGCACATTACTCGCTATTACTCGCTTGCCCATTCATTAACATTGGACTCGCTAGACTCGCAACGAGTAGCAAGTCCCGGGCTCGGACTCGCTTGAGTCAAGCGATTCCGAGTAATTTAGGACTCGCCCATCACTAGTGTAGATACATGGCCTTTTTAGGAAATTAATTTATTATCTATCTGGAAGAGGCATTCTTCTACAATAAAAATACGACTCAATGCTCTCCTCTGCTGAGTCAACGCTCAACTTCTTGTAAAGGCAAAACTCTCATGCTATTCAAATCCCTTTCTGAGGATCTGTCTTTCTCCTCTTGGGGTAAAGGGTCAGATTCTGTGATATCACACTAAAGCTTTGTAGTTCTTTGTGTTCTCTGTATTATCAGCAGGAACATAATGATCATGGTCACAAAAGGAGAATGGGGATATATAATACCAGGATAGGGGACATATATATTCCAGGATGGGCCCAGGACAGTGAATGTTTATACCAAGCCAGGGATATATATACCAGTAAGGGCTCTGGAGAGGGGACATATATACCAGGATAGGGATATATATATACCTGATAGTAGACTAGGAAGGGATTATATATACCAGTCACAGGCCACGAATGGGGACAGATATACCAGGATGGAGGTCAGTGACACATAATGAACGGGTTGGGGAGTAGGCAATATCTATGTATTAATAGTATCTAGAATGCTATAAGTGAACATACATCTGACCAACATGAAGGGAAAGCCGAGGTCAAAATTTTGCACCGTAGACCATCAGAATCCACTTCTAGTTACACCAATGGCTTCAAATATAGTCCACATAGTCAGGCTATTTTGCTTCTTGGAGGCACCAGATCAGAAGATATGTACCCTTATAATTTGACCATTTGTTCTTACACAATAGAGAAATGATCCTCGTTCTGGTATTACTAATATGCTCCATAGTAGTCCATTGATCGCAGATCCTTATTATGAAGTTCCCAGGAGTTTGACCTTAAAGGGGAACTCCAGGGAGAGAAAACATTTTTGTACTGCTCTTTTGCTCTGACTCCCCTCAGGGGTCCAAGAATGTTAGCTTCATGCTGATGGTGAGAAGAGGAGGTGTGTCGGGGGCATGGATGCTGGGAGCTGCAGGATCATCCTACCTTCCAACCCTGTCACACTTAAGTATATGGAGGGAGTGTGCTCACTGGCCCTTGGTCACAGTACATTCCTGCCCCTGATACACATCCTATGTAATGTAAGAGGGCTGTTCTGACTTGAAATAGTAATCATGTCACCAAGCAGATAGAAATGCACATTGTGATCTTCTGCTGTATATATAATATGTGCTGTCATGTATGAGGCTGGGAGTAGAGGCAGAGCACTGCATTAATCAATTCATCACTGATATGGTCTCTCCTCCCCCTTAGCAGTTGGTAGATTCCTGTCCACTGAAACTGTAGCACTATGGATATGGATTTTTTTCCCTTGCATAATATGAACCCACAAAGCATTTTTTCAGATCTGCAGTATGTTAGCTCTTACATTTTTATTTTTGCATTCTTCTCAGCATTCATGCTTCGTTTATTTGCAGTGTTCTTAGGTGCAGACTACATGTGTGCTTTCTCTACAGTACTGCCCATACAGAAGTGTAAGGGAGCTGGAATGTACGATGATCCTGTAGCTCCCAGCATCCATGCCCCTGACATACCTCCTCTTCTCACCAGCAGCATGAAGCTGAAATTCTCAGAGCAAAAGAACTGGTATGGTTTTATATATATATATATATATATATATATGTTTATAGCCCATCAAATTGAAACCTCCATTTAGCTTGTAGACGCTATAGATACATTAGGTACTAGGGTAAGGAATAGGTTTAGCCCCACACTGGAGCCAATTTCTCATGCTCTTGAAATCCAAAGTCTTCTCGTCAGAACCCTTTTTTAATAATTGTTTGAGACATTCTGTGATATTTGCCCCTCTATAGCTTAATAACTGCTGCTACTGCTGTTCGGCAGTTGATTTATGGTGGCTCAGTGGTAAGCACTATGGCTTTGCAGTGCTGCGGTTTTGGGCTCAAATCCCACCAATGACAACAGTTTGTGTTTTCTCCCTCTGTTTGCATGGGTTTAGTATGGGTAAAAATGTACCTTGTAATTAGGTTAAAGCAGGGGTCTCAAACTCGGCTGGGTTGGTGGGCCGCACATAGAGAAACATTTATAGCGGGGGGCCGCATCCCTTGTAGGACTAAGTGATATTTTTAGTAATACCAGAATTATTTTTTTGCTCATTGTAGTAAAGTACAAATCCTGATCCCTTTCTTGTAGTAATGTCCCCATCCTGTAGTAATGTCCTTTTCTACTGATGTCCCCCATCCTGATCCCTTTTTCTAGTGATGATCCCTATCCTGATTCCTTTTTATAGTGATGTCCACTATCCTGATCCCTTTTTCCAGTGATGTCCCCCATCGATCATGATCCCCTTTTGTAGTGATGTCCCCTTACTGATCTCCTTTTCTAGTGATGTCCCCCATCCTGATCCCCTTTTCTAGTGATGTTCCCCTTCCTGATTTTCTTTTCTAGTGATGTCCCCCATGTCATTCCCCCTTAGTAGTGATGTCCCCATCTTGATCCCCTTTAGTGATGATGTCCCCATCCTGGTCCCCTTTTATAGTGATGTCCCCCATCTTGATCTACTATTATAGTGATTCCCCCCATCCTGTTTTACCTTCTTTTTACACACTCAAATACACACTATCACACTCACACACAAACCTACACACAACCCCCCCACACACACACACATACTCTCACACACATCCTCATACACACTCTCACACTCATACACACACTGAAACTCGCACACACTTATACACATATCCTCACTCACCCTCACACACACACCCTCTCACACACACTCACACTTTTCTCACTTTAATGATGCATCGCTCCAGTGCAGGGGGCCGCCACGGTCCCCGCTGTGCTGACTTCCGGCCTCCGCTGTGCTATGACTTCCTCCAGTCGCCGCTCAGACAAGCTCTGTTGCTCATCAAGATCAATGCAATCTGCCAGCCAGAAGCCCGCAGGTGACGTCTTATTCTGCCTTCAGCTGCGGGCCTCTCATTGGCTGGCAGCTTGCATTGATCTTGCTGAGTGGCAGAGCTTGTTAGTGCTGCGGACAGAAGTCATCACACAGCAGGGACTGCAGTGGCCCCCTGCACTGGAGCGATGCATCATTAAGTTGTCCAAGGTGCCGCGGGCCGCATAGTGAAGCCCCAGGGGCCGCATGCGGCCCCCGGGCCGCGAGTTTGAGACCCCTGGGTTAAAGGATATCTGTAAAGGTACCGTGACACGCGGCAATATTGCTAGGCAATTTCACTGGCAATTTGCTGGTTGCTGTGAAATCATGGACACATTGTTTTATTTTGTTGCCGTGTACAAATGGAACAACGTGTCCATGATTTCACTGCAACCAGCAAATTGCCAGTGAAATTGCCTAGCAATATTGCCGCGTGTCACGGTACCTTTAGGCTTAAAAAGAAATCAACTGTGTTTTTTTTATCAGTGTGTGCTATTGTTTACATAGAGTAAAGCCTATATTACCTTGTGATTACTATTACATGACTACTTTGTCATGCTAATACAATCTGACATGCCCCTTGCTGTGATTCATACCTCACAGTCAATCCACAGTACTTTGCTCTGCCCTAAGCAGGGCAAAGAGAAATACACGTGTGCAGGCGCACAATGGAGGTCAGTGTGTTGGTGATGTGCAAGCGAAGGAGGACAGTGATCACAAGAAAAGAGGAGGCATTGCATCAAGACCAGCATCGCTCATCAGACAGGACCACCCAACAGGTATGAATAATAAAATGTTTTTTTGTTATGTTTTACATATTGGGCTGAAGAACTTATACAGTATTCTAGAATGCTGTATATAAAGGCTTATTGCTGATAACTGCAGCCTATATGAGAAATACCTGGTGACGGGTTCACTTTAAGTTATTTAGTTAACAATTTACCGTATACACTAAATGTTTTTAAATCTATTTTCCCCTTTCCTCCAGCCTTAAAGCTTTCATTTTGGGAATCTACTAGTTTTAGCAAATCAAACATCACCCAAGTAATTTCAAATATTGCAACTCTTTTCCAGACATTAATGATGGGAAACATCACATTTCTGTCACGGAATGAAATGTTTTTCCTTCTTGATAGGTTGATAGTGATTTGTAGTCTTTACATGTGAATAAGTTAAAAGAAATACAAAAATCAGCATTTTATTTGTGGTTTATTTACAATATATTGCTTGTT